>JAQGCX010000356.1:0-18023 GCA_034700205.1 Plectus parietinus
AATGGCGTATTCATAAGTTAAATTTGAGCTAATTTTGATAGAGTAATAGTTCGTTTCTTTTTTCAGTAACAAAAATTCAAATTTCCCGCCATATCTCGCGACGCAAATTTTTTAAAAATATTCTGACTTGATTTTCGGTAGTTTCAGCCCAGAATACACTAATGTGAACATTTTCAGCAAAATCGGAAAACCTTTTGCAAACTGTGTCAAGCCAAACTCGGTCCTTATAAAAAGCGTGTCTTAATTGAAACGATTCTACCCCGGTACATTGATAAACAAAACATGTACATGCAACGTAACCACCTACTCAATTTTGAATGATTAAACATGAGTCGAAATCTGCAAATTTACTTGAGAACAAAACTATCAGGCGAAGTAACAAAATGGTGAATGCGATTAATACCTTATTTGATTATTATTTTCATTTTAGTGGATGCCAAAACAGCGGAAAACACTTGAAAAACTAGGCGAAGGAGCCTTCGGTGTCATCTACAAATGCTGCGATCCAGAATCCCTTCGACTATTCGTTGCGAAAGAAACAATTATCCGTGATGAATCGGTATATTTCTTTTCTGTCTGGTAGAAGGTTGAAGTTTTCTCCAATGAGCAAGAATTTGTGGGTGAGGCGTTTCCAAGCACTCCAGACCCTGCCTTTTTGATCATCGCCGTTTTTAATGCAGACCGTATCAGTTCAAATACAGTTCAACCATGTACTACAAAGAAAATTTCAATTTCAATTTCAATTTCAGAACATGGAAATTGCTGAAAATGAGGTGGAACGACTGAAAGGGTTAAACCACGAAAATGTTGTCACTTACTACGGTAGTGTCAAGGAAAAGCATGGAATCGTCATCTACATGGAATATTTCCCTGCTGGATCGCTTGGCCAGATGATCGAAAATTACGGCGCACTGGCGGAGAAAACCGCGGTCGCTTACATTCGGCAGATTCTGGAAGGACTTGAGTATATTCACTCTAAGTTAATCCTTCATTGCGATTTAAAATGCAAGTCCACAGTTTCACTTTTGAGAAATAATTTCATACAGTGGCTGCACCTCAGCTACCCCACCCCCCTCTGGCCCCGGCGGCCTAGGATGTAGCTAGCTACCCCACATCTCCCTCCGGCCAGACAAGCACTGGATAAAAGCACTGATAAAAGCACAAGGCCAGACAAGCAGTGGATAAATGAACTTTCGCCAGAAAAAAACATTTCGCCGAAAATTTTCGCGCTTAAATTTTGACGCGGAAAGTATTCGGTACTCCCAGAGGGTCGCAAGCGGGCCTCGAATTTCATGTACATATACACTCTAAATCCTTGTTATAGAAATTCAATGAAATGTTCATGCAATTCCCTCCAACGGCCAGTTTCATAAAACTTATGAACAACTGTTCATTGAAATTTAGATGAACTATTCATAAAAAGAGGGAAGATGTTCATTTATTTTATGAATAGTTCATTTAAATTTCAATGAACAATTGTTCATAAGTTTTATGAAACTGGCCGTTGGAGAGAATTGCATGAACATTTCATTGAATTTCTATGAACAGGATTTAGAGAGTACTAGATCAACGAACAAAGAAGATCAGATCATTCATTCTAGGCGTTTCGCGGTTGCGACGGGTTGACGACGTTGTCCACCAAGTGTTCAGCTTCTTCCGGATACATAAGCTCCCAGATCCGCTGAAAGGAGGTAATTAATGTGTGGATATGAGCGAAGGAGGAGGAGAGCAACCTTCATGTGTTTGCCTTTGACATCTCGCGGGGTTCCGAAACCAGTCATGCCTCGTTGGGAGTCGTACTGGTTAGTGCCGGACTGAAGGCGAACGAGACCGTCGGTGGCGCGCAGTTGTTGCAAGCTCCATCGTCCATAGGAATCGCGATCTTGGTCGAGTCGTTCCGATGGCGGCAAGTCTGGATTGGATGAGTGGATCGGCGTGCTTGTGTTCCGCGGCGTCCCGAAACCCGTCATTCCTTTCTGCGAATCGAACTGATTCGTTCCCGATTGCAGCGGCACCAAGCCGTCCGTCTGCCGCAGTTGTTGCAGCGAGAACTTGTGGCCGTCCTTTCTCGGTGCGCCGCCTTGCGGTTGAAACGTTTGCGCCGCAGCTATTTTCAGCCCAGTGGGCTGCGCTTGTGGAGCTGAAGGCGAGGCGGCGATTAAGTAAAAACGCGAACTTTAATTAGCGCACCTCCGTTCGCAAAGGAGAAGTTGCCCTTAGACTTAGGACTGGAGACGGTGCCTTGAACTCCCATGGTTACCTCCTGCGCTTCCGAGAGCCTGCGATTGACAGGCGCTGCGGGCTTGTTGGACCATGGCGGTGGCATCGTGTCGGGGGTCGATGTGGCCGTTTACGAACTGACTGAATGGCTGTGACGCCTGGAGGAAGCTTTCTCAGCGGAGAAGGTGGGGCCGCAGTTGTTTGTCAGTAGCGACCAACCGGCAAGCATGCCGTGGGCGAGCGATGCAATCACTACTGCGGCAAGGCTCCTGACGCGCTGCGAGCAACTGGCGTTGACTGCCAGTGTTTCAAGAGACGAAAGCAAAAGCTTTATTTCGGATCTTTCAAGTAACATTGATGTGTGAGAGAAGGACATGGTACGAACGTCTCATCGTCAAGTCGCTGGTAGTCACGCTTCTAATAATAAAACTTTCGCCACATTCTCGCGTAGACAATAAATCGATAGCGATATATGAATGGCAGTCGTCGATACCGATATATGAATGGCAGTCGTCGATACCGTTGATGTCGATGGGTACATTGTGGCAGCGAACAGAACAAGCAGCACCGAATAACCGCGTCAAACACGGCCAAGGAACAGAAATCGACAGCCGTATAAAGTTAGCGAACAACCGCGGACTACTCTATGAACCGATGAGCACAGGCAATACAGGCACCAATGATGGTCACCTAGTTATTATCACTGGAGAACACGCCCAACCGACTAGAACCACGGGACGCTCGACGAGCCCACTAATCTGTACACGCGTCAATCGCGTCCCACGTGTCGCACCAGCCGACAGCACACTTCTTTTCTTCTTTACAGCCGATCCAGCGAAATCTCCGCCTCTTCCGGAAATTCGAGCTCCCAGATCTGAACGAGTAGAGGTCAGTCATGTCGTATATTTTAACGAGCCGACCAATGCCGCGTCAAGCCAATCAATAATTGTATGTTTTGAACGTGTCTGACTCACGACTACAGACACGTTCAAAACATACAATTATCGATTGGCTTGACACGGTACTGGAGCCGACTCACCCGCTTGAGATGTTTGCCCTTGACGTCTCGGGGCGCGCCGAAACTGGTGTAGCCCTTCTGCGAGTCGCCTCTGTTCCAGCCGGCCTGCGAAGGGATGATGGTCTCGCTCTTCTTCATGTCGTCGTACGGCAGCTCGCCCGACTCGGCGATGTACGTGATGTCACGCGGCGTGCCGAAGCTGCTGCCCAGCATGCCCTGCTGCGACGCGAACTTGTTCGTTCCCGACTGCAGACGCACAAGACCCTGCGACTTGCGGTCTTGCCAGCTGATGGACGGGTCGAGCACCTGAAAACGAGCGAGTGAGCAATGGTGGAGCCTTAAGCCTAAGGCTAAGCCTAAGCCTAAGCGATGGCGCACGCACCTCCCAACGGGGCTGGCCGAATCCGGTCATGCCCACTTGCGACGCGTACTTGTTGCTACCCATTTGACCGGGGATGGTGGTGGCATCGATCGATGACTCGCAGTCGTATTCAGGATGCTTGGTGTCGGTGATTCGCGTGGTTTCGCGACGTGACGTACCGAATCCGGTCATGCCCTTCTGCGATGCAAATCTGTTTGTACCCATCTGCAGAGGGATCTCGCCCTGGTCGGGATGTTCGTGGTCGTATTCGGGGTGCTTGGTGTCGAGCATCTTGGTCGTCTCGCGTCGGGACGTACCGAAACCGGTCATGCCCTTCTGCGAGTCGTACTTGTTGGTACCCGACTGAAGGCGCACGATGCCGTCGGACAGACGAATCTTCTCCTCGGGCAGCTCTTGCAGGTCGGCGGGCAGCTGATGCACCTTGATGCCTTCACGGCACACATCGCGACCCGTTCCGAACCCGGTCATGCCCTTCTGCGAGTCGTATCTGTTGGTACCCGACTGAAGACGGACATCTGCGTTGCCCTTCAGCGCAATCTCTTCCGGCAGTTCCTGGAGGTTTTCCGACTTGATGCGCGTGGATGTGTTTCGCGGCGTGCCGAATCCAGTCATCAGCTTCTGCGAGTCACCTCTGTTCCAACCGGCCTGCGACGGGATAATGCCGTCGGTCTGTCGCAGTTGGTTGAGTGTCCATCGGCCAACGCGCTTGCCGGGCTGCGAGTCGCCCTTGACGATCGTCTCCATCACGGCGTTCGGCTCGAACTGTTCTGGTGCCGGGGCTGAACCGATTCAACCGGTTTTAATATTATAAATCAGAAGGAAACTTTACCTGCTGGTTGCGCCGGAGGAGGTGCAGCCGCAGCACCATTTTGTTGCGCAGACGCCTGAGCGTCTGGCTTTCCTTTTTGCCACGGAGCGGCAGGCATGATCAGTGCTGCAAACGAACAGTTCCTATTATCGATTGACAAAGCAAACACACGACAGTTTCCCCCGGTTTGATCTCATGTCGAAACAGTCATCGCTGCTCGCAGGCAGTGAAAAGCAGAATCAATGCATGGGTGGGCGCCTCCGTCAATAGTGCACATTCAGAGAATATCCTTATCGCCTATTAACGGCAAGGGAGCGAGAAGCGAGGATAATGGACGTACCTGCTCGGCTGGTGCTGAGAAGAACAAAACCAAGTGCGCCGAAGTAGCGGGTAGCAAAGGCGCAGGAAGCGGCGAAGGCGTCTTCGAGGCCGCCGATCCCCGGGCGCCGATAGGTCCGCGGTTTAAAGCGGCGCTGTTTCTTTGCTGCGAATTTTTCCCCACACCGAGTCCCGAACTTCTACGCCTAAGAATAGCGCGCGCAGCAGTACACAGTGTCGGCGCTGCTCGGTGTCGTCAGTTGCGCCGCCGCGGTGCCGTCGGAGGCAAAGGTGCGCACGGGGGCGGTCGACCCGGCGCCCCACCAACATCCTCTGCTGCTAATTTGCCGCTTCGTTCCGCCTCCCGAATGTCCGCACTGGCCATCAGCCCTGTCTCACTGCCCGATCGCGGCTGTTCGCATAATTCGACCCCTAATTGAAAACGAAACTTTTTCTTAGACCATCGAGTGCTCCTTGTGCGTATAGCTTATCTTGAGCTATATCGGCGCGGCGTCGCTAGGATGCAAGCTGTGTACTGGAACCAGATCTTAAGGGATGGACAACCACGAGTATCAATCGTTTACCCGGTTTTTTCTTTTCTCCCTACGCTTCACATTCAACCCATTCACACAAAGTTTTTCATTCATCCTTCACGTGTCGTCATAATCGCGGTGCAAACGAATGCGAGCAACTTTCATGCTTCGAGCATTTAGACAGATTTATTTTACTAATTTCCTTCGGTCGACGTGACGATCGCGTATTCGTTCGGTCACATAGCACAGGATTCCGGTGGCTGCGATTGCCTTTCCGCACGAGCTGTACACTGTGGCATGCGCCATGTTCTGAGTGAACCACTGACCAATAGACGCCATTGTGTACTTTGTGTGTCGTAGTATCAAGTAGGACTCTGGCGATACGTTCACCATGAGCCAGTACTTTGAGTAGAGCATTCCACACATGAACACGAGCGACATTCCCAGCAACAGCTGAAAACTCCGCGATTCAGCGTAAGATCAACAATGACTCACGCAGTCGATTGATTCCCATGCTGCACGTGTGAAAAGAATTTCGTAGACAAAGTTTTGATAAGTGACAATTGCAGCGGGAACAACCAGAACCAGACTGGTCAGACCGCTGAGGTAGAGCATGAACAAGTCGTGATGACAGCCGAGTTTGTGCCACACTTTGAAAGTCAGCTGAATAAGTAGCCCAGATAATGTACTTTGGTCATGACAAAGTGCTTTACCACGATGTGCACGGCTTGCATAAAAGCATTGAATGGACTAACAATCAGTCCCAAAATGTCGTATTCCATGATACCAAACTCGAGCCAGCTCAAGGACGCTCCAACAGCAACAATCATCTGCAAATGTCACTTCGAACGAATAATGAGGACCACTCGTCTGTCACGCCTACCAGTAGTGTTCGTTTGCCTGGTATGGGCAGAGCCGAACCCCGAAACAGCTTGCTACACAAAAGAATGACGAATGCGGTGACGGCAAAGTCAGCCAATCGCAGCAAATACAGTCCCCCTTCTCGTTTGAACGAATGACACAATGATGTGAGAAATGTGACGATCAATTGAGTGATTGCGAGCGGCAAAATTTTCTTCCACGGAAGCGTCTGATTGGGCACAAATCGAACGCATCGTCCGAGACCGAGCACGCAGAACGTGATGAAATAGTGCAGAAAATGAATCGTCCATGTGGTAAGCCCAAGAAGAAAAAAGAGCGCATTATGGGCGGCGGCGCATAGAAAAGACGACGTCACGTTGAGCATAAAGAATTGGAAGACGAGAAAAAAGGGCGGCTCGCGGAACATGTTGGTTACGCTGTGGACAGCTGGTCACAACGCGGAGTCTCGGCCGAACCACTGCGATCTCGGCCATCCGACAGTATCCACGTGGCGATCGAGCGAACAGATAAGGAAGGGACCGCCAAGTGTCAGTGACAATAACGCAGTGTAGCATGAATGCAGTGTGAAAAAAGAATGTTCGCTAACGAGCCGGTGTATTTTGTTCACGCCCGTCAATAATATACGAAATCGGAATGGCAACTGTCCAGTAATCATATACGTAATCGGAATGTCGAGTAATCACTAACCCGCAACTGTCTAGTAATCATATACGTAATCGGAATGTCGAGTAATCCCTAACCCACAACTGATGATAGCACATAATTGTAATCGAACGACCGGTAAAAATTCCTAGTCTCTATGTGTGTTCGTTCTGAAGAACGAAGAAAGGTTGCCGATCAGCTCAGATATCAACGATTTCAAGTACCACTGGAGTTGGGCAGGGAAATTCTTGACCGGCGTAAGTGAGGGTGCCATGCGCGGGATCGCGCCAAAACGGAACAATGGTGTCGGAATTTTGATTCGCCACGAGCATCAAGGAGCCGGACGAGTCGATGGTGAAGCCGCGAGGAATGAGTCCGCGAGACGACTCGTGACCGACCAATGACAGAGCGCCGGTGCGTGCGTCGACGTGGAAGATGGCGATGCTATTGAAGACGCCTCGGTTGGAACAGTATACGAAACGGCCGTCGGGCGACATTTGCAAATGAGCCGCGTTTTGACCGGCGTCGCTCGGTCCAACAAATGCGTGCTGCTCATCGGCGACCGTCGACAACGGACTGCCGACGGTGTTCAAAGTGCGACGTCCTTCGTCGTCATGGGCGATTGCGAATGCGATCAACGTGCTGCTCAATTCGCACAGAGCAAAGAGGAACTGTCCGTTCGGATGAATGACCAAATGACGAGGTCCGCAGCCAGCGGGCAGGTCGACATGAGGCACGGGGCTTTGCTCCAGCTCTCCAGTCGATGTCAAGTTGAACTGGTAGATTCTGTCGGCGCCCAGGTCGGCAACGTAAACTTGATTGGTACCGGAGAGACGGATGGCGCAATGCGCATGCGCAGTTTCCTGCCTGGTCGGATCGACATTGGTGAAGTGGCGTAATTGGGCGAATCCAACCATGTCGAGGCTAACCGAGTGCTCGGCCGTTTCTCGCAGCGCAAATGTCCATGCGCTTCCAGAACCGTAATTGGCGCCGACAAGGAACGAATCGCCCACGGCAGACACATAACAAGTCCCCGTGCCTTTCGTGCCGCACTCGGCGCTTTTGGTCAACAGACCATTCGATTCAATGCCGTAGACAGTCAAGGCGTTGCCAACATCGCCGCCAGTTTCCGACACGGCCAACAAGTGTCGTTTGTCAGAGCTGACCGCCAGGTAGGTCGGACTGAGCAACTCCGCGACGGCCAAAGGCTTCACTTCGAACTGATGCTCAATGGCATCAGAGTTCAGCTCGAAGCTGTGGATTCCCTTCCCTTTGCCATCGACGTGTGGTTCGCGTTGTGTATAGGTTCCTACGTACAATACTTTCATGATGGCAAGCTGCGAGCACCGGTAAAACTAAAACAACGCGAATAAGCAACTAAATGATCAATTTAAAAAATCATAATTTAAAAAATCAGGTAAGCGATATGACGAAAACGACGACCGAATTATTTTGTTGTTCAACCACGGAAACGATACTGAATTTGAATGTTTACTGGTGTAAACACTATACAATACAGTACAGGTTCAAGAGAAGTTTTAATTGCCGTATTTATGGAACCGCACACACATGCCACTAACTAGAAACCGCACCCATTATCACCACTACACAACAGCACACGACTCAAAGAAAGCAACACTGCATTGAATTACAATTGCCACGCGAATAAGTTACGGTAAGCCCAGAACGACAGCTATAACGGCAGTTGAAACGCTGTACATATCAACGAGCAGAGCCGCGTCATTGTCCAAGTAGATAATTCAGATGGACGCGTCGCTGTCCATGGCCTGCATGTCGCCGACCTGGTCGGGGTCGATCGCCGCCAGCGCAGTCACGGGCTCCTCGTCGTAGCAGCGGTCGCCGATGGTCGGGTGGTTCTGCTCGCCACGCGGGTCCATTTCCGACGCCCACGAAAAGTTCATCAGTGCCAGATGCGTCTGTTGCAATTTCTTGTGCACCTGCGAAATTTTTTTACATATTCGAGATTGATTGAGCTATAGATGGCGCTCACTTTGCCGGTCAGGGAGAAGACCATCGCTTCTTTGGGAGCGATCTGCTTGAGCCGACTGAGCTCGGCGAGCGCCTCGTCGTGCCGCTCCTTGACGAACAGCAGATTGGCGCGATGGAAGCGACACACGGCGTTGTTGGGCGATTCTAGCAACGCGCGATCGAGAAGGCGCATGGCTTCGTCGGGGTTCTTGAGCGCCTGCTCGACGACGCTCAGTTGGCAGATGAGCACGGAATTGCGCGGATTGGCCTCGAGTGCGCGTCGGTAGTGGACGCGGGCCAGTGCCAGCTGCTCCTGCTTGTAGTGAATCGTGCCCAGTCCGTACCACGCGTAGTAGCTGTTCGGCTGCAGACGCAGCGCCGACCTGAACGCTTGCGCCGCCTTCGTGTAGTTCTCAATGGAAATCAGTTCGTGGCCGAGCAGCGAATAGGCGTACGCAAACTCCGGATCCACCTGCAATTGTTACATTCAACTATCATACAAATCTTGTTGTACTTGCCTGGATAGCCCGTTCAAATAGCTTGATAGCCGTATCGTGCTCCTTCTGCAAGCTGAAGCAGTTGCCCGCGACGCACCATGTCTGAAATAACAACGAAATCTAGACACGTACTCATGAGAATGATGACGCCAAAACTGTTGTAATGGTTTTCAATTACCTACTTCGTTTTTTCTGTCAGTCCGGCTATGGGAACTTACATCCAGCACTCTGGAGGTCAGAGAACGAGAGCAAAAATACCACATGGCAAAGGGATTAGAACCACCGACCTTCCGCGTGCAAATGGCTGAGCCAAAGACCCGTCTGAGTGAGGTGGCATAAAATTTCGTACTGGTTGCTATTTCGTTGAAATCGACCGTTTTCGACGAATCAAAAACGGATTGGGGGGGATTTTCGGGGTCGAAGAATTTGTTTTTGGTATTATTTTTACGATTCAAGTAATTGTTGAAAAAGTGGAAAAGTCAGACTGATCACCAAAAACCGAAGAGCCCAATTAAAACCATAAAAAATTGACAAGATGACAAAAGCTGATAAAGTTTTCCGATCCATTTGATCAATGATGAACGAACCTGAGGTGCAAGCCGATAGTGGAGCGTCAACTCCTGCGAAAGACTGGACAGGTCGGTCTCGCACTGCAAGTGCCACAAGGCGGTGCTGTACATTTCAACGCCGTCCAGGTAGTGGCCATAAATACGCCGACACTCCTTGAATACTTTGACGGCAGAAGTGTAGTCGGCGGCCTCGAAGTGCGCACGCGCGAGCATTACCCGCACCATGGGGACGTGGCACACGTTGTCGGGCAGCGCCTCAATGAGCGCGATCGCGCGCTTCGAGTCGTACCGCGACAACGCCATCGACACCTGACTCAATCGGGCCAGCGTGTCCAACAACTTGTCTGCAATCGCCCAATTCGACCGCAGCCCAACGGTAAACAACGAACCGCAGGCCGACGACTGAGTCTTCGATTCGAGCTGCGGCGTCGTGTCGCCGTCCTTGAGCGGCGCGTGCGCGAGGCGCTTGTTGGACGGGTCGATCAAGTTGGGCGTTGAGCGGCTCTCTTCCACGTTCAACTGGTTCAGACGGTTGGTCGACTGCAGTTGTTTGCTCGAATTCTTGTTCCGAGGGGGCAACAGTCGCTGACTGCGTGCGCTTTCATTTTCCTAAACACACTTTTATTTACTTTTCGATACTCGATCGCTATAAAAAAAACAAGTGCAAATTTATGCTGGTAGGTTCAATGAAAACAATTCACTGACCGAGTTCTGATCCTGCGGAGAACTGCCGAACAAAAGAGCACTGCGGGCGGCTGATCGCGTCTGAATATGCGTCGACGGAGTGAGCTTGACATTGGGAGGCGCTCGATTTTTCGACATGGGTTTTTGCACTGTCTGAAATGAGAATGTCCAGTGGAAAGTGCGCGACGCGGTCTGACCAGTCTGGATTTGCGAGGAGCGCATGGCACTTGTTTGCTGAGGGTACTGATCGGTATCTCGGGGGCGGTTCCGAACGGCGAAGCCGTGGACGAGTAGCTCAATCTGGATGGCACGGCGACCGGCGTGTCATCACTGAAAGACAACAGATCTATGTGAACAGAACAATGTCAACGACCGTACGGGATTCTTTCGAGCGGCGGTTCGGAAACGGGCGTGCGTTCCATCGGATGAGAAGAGCGTTTGCAAGAAAAATTGTCTTCGTTGGGCGACTTGCGAAAGCGCGAATACATGTTAGCAACGGCTTCCAAATCGGCGTCGCTGCCCGTCTGACACAGCCGTTGCAGTGTCGACCAAAGGAAGGGATTTTGCCGAAGACCGAGTTTCGACTCGGTCGCGGCCGCCTTCAGGCGTGCAGTCTTGCTGCAAAGGCGTCATTCACAAAAAAGAAGAAAGAGCGTCATTGTACCAATGGAGTTGTGCCAAAAGAGATCGGGCGAACGGCGCCGATTCGCCGAAGCATTTGGCCGTGCCGTCGACGCTGTCCACGTCGAAGGCGGTCAGCAACTCCTCCGCCTCTTGCAATCTCAAATAAGAGCGCTGTGAACAAGAGAATCTCATGCAATAGACCAACTTGTCCAAATCGAGACAGCACTTGGCGTAGAGAAAGCGCGACTGAACTGATCGAGCGCCGTGCAAGTTGAGCAGCGTGTATGCGGCGGTCGTTCTGCCCGCCCGGTAGTGACACGTCGCCAACAACCACAGAGCCGTGTCCGTCTTCGCTGAAAAAAACGCAGTTACCTGCTAAATAAACGAAGAATGAGCAGCCACCGTACCTTGGTCATAGTAGAGTTCGGCGAGAAATGCGGCGTCGTCGAGTGCGTAGTGATCGAGACATTGACGAATCACGCTCTGAAAATGAGTCATTACGACTGGAACGACAAGCCGAATAATATCAGACCTCGACATTTGCAGGAACAGCAGTGGCATGCATCGCAATTAAGCCGCAGGATTCGCTTGGTTTTAGCCGCGTTTCGTGCAGTTCTTCTGATTATTACTCAAACAACGATCAAAACATGTTCTCGAACACTTCCTGTTTCAATAGTACGTGTCAAATTTCAATTCAACAACAACGAAAACATCAGAAAACTTTGCTGATCGAAACAGCTCAGTAAACAACTGTAGCCGATAGGTTCTTGGTAATGCTGCAGCGAGCCATTCCATAAAGAAGTGGACACGTCGTCATGACAACAGTGCTGTGATTGGTTGACTGGCGGATGACGTAGGGGGGCACGCACGGAAAGGCGGCCATCACGTGAGAATCAGCTCAGTTCGGTCAGTTACCCTCACCCGTTCAGGACGTCCGCGTCCAGCTACCACAACGAGTTGTCTCTCCTTAAGCAATGCCGGAACCCATGATGTTGGAGCTCTCGAGTAATACGCGGTAAGCTGTGTCTTTGTTGTATTGATAATGTCGGGACATCGTCATAATTTGGTTGTGGTTGTGGGGAATTTGAAAACCTGTTTACTAAATGGGCTTCGTTATTTCCGTGTGATGATGTGGAGCGCTGACGCAATCATCCGTACCCACGTCATAGTCGTCAGATTTCTGGATCGCGATTCAGTCAAATTGTTCCCAGTTAGTTCTGGTATGTACTGCGGATTCCATATTGTGACAAGGAAGGGATTCCCCGATTCATTCGTGGCCCGCTCTATTATGACTGGTTTCTAGTGTGCGTAGTTTTTCTTTTCTGAATGCTTAGAGATGGGCTTGTTACTGAGCGTCAAAGTTCACGCCCCCTCGGCCAACGACTCTTCACATGTTTGTGCATGTGAAGAGTCGGTATTGATTTTCTGTAATGAACTCCATGGACTCGCAGCAGTGCGGGGAGAGAGCAGTGAACTTTGTAGCCATTCAGAAGCTGTTTAACTATTCTCAAATCTTCACAAAATTGTCACGTACTTGTGGGTGAATGAAACATTTTTGCCTGTGTTATTTGCTTAACGAACAAACTGGATAAATATGAGTGCGTAATTGTGAATGTAACATAGAATGAATGTGTTATTTCAGCGCCCAGACGGACATGAACTGTATTCGTCTGGGCCGCAGCCTCCGGTGGTATTCCTGACGTCTCCCATGCCGCCGAGGATGTCACGAAAGAGTGCACAGAGGGCAGCGGCGTGGGGTTCAAATCAGAGCCCACTGTGTTGTGCGTAGCAAACAACGACCGAGCAGTAAGTGGAGCGCGGGTCGTTTCCACCTCTAATCGCCCGCTGTTGCAGAAAGTACACGATAGCGGCGATGACGCCGCGTCCAAGGTGGCGTTCGTGGCCGAGCTTGTCAAAGGCGTCGATGTCAGCTGGTCCGGCCAGCTGCTCGACAACGGCGATACGCTTGTGCTGCACGTGCCGAACGGCGCGTTGCCAGACGGTTCCAAGGAGATGTGAGTTCCTTTTCTTGCAAAAGCGGACGCGGCGATGCGTCGGTTGTTTTTAAGGCGTGCAGCGTGTCACGCGCCGCCCGGGTTTGGCCCCCCCGCCTGTTGCTGATACATTATTATTTCAGCTTCGTGCGTATTCTCGAATACGCCGAGGAGGAGTTGGGCTGCGAACGCGTTCTGATCTGGTTCCACAAGAACACTACCGACCGGGCGCTGTTCATCCGCACGTTCATGTACTTCGGCTTCTCGTTGCTTGCTCCGGACATGATTCCGCACCCTCTAGACAGCGCCAATAGTATCGTCATGGTCTACAAAATCGATTAGGCTTCACACTCTTTTTAATCTTCTTTTTCGAAATCTTCTTTTGCGAGTCGATTCTCTACTTCACCATACAATGTATTTGTTTCCCTCCTTCTCGCAACTATTTCAGCATTCTCTTGTTCCAGATCGTTTGGTTGTTGTTTCTCTTGGTTCCGTCTGCTTAGAGACGTGTTTAATTGGTCGGTTTGACGTAAGCGGTGTTTGACTGTGAGTCAGGACATTATCGGGGATCAGAGAGTAAGTTGTTGACGACTTTTTTTGTGATGTCGATCTGACGGAGACTAATGAGTGTCTATAAGCGACGAGCTCTTTGTAAGTCGATACCATTGCTGTTGCCCTCTGTGTACTTTGAACGTGTACGTGGTTTTGTGTCTCGCTTATTTGCCTCGTAGACGCCCTGTGAATTACTTCCGTAGTTGGCTTTGTTTGACTTCATTGTTCGTCGTGACAAACAATATATTTGGAACCCTCTATTCCATAAAATCCACTACAAGTTAACCAATGAGCAATACATACATACAATCTGCAATTTGCATGAGAACCAGTTCTTTTTTCCGTCATTCAAAACTTCCTGTATGCTCTGAGTCGATGCCGAGGTTGCCTAGAGTGGCCCGCTCCTCAGTTAGCTGCAGGCACATCTTAGCACAGCAGACAATTGCACGCATTGCGAACACACAGGCATTCATCTCTGAGCCTAGCAAAGGAGGATGACGTAGGCGGATAGCTCAGTGGTAGAGCAGTGACCATGTTAGTCAAAGGTCGAGGGTTCGATTCCCTCTCCAGTGTGCCTGATTTTTTCCTTGCTCTGCTCATCATTCAAATTTACACCCTCGGTGAATGAGTTATCAATAACATACATAACACAACGGACGTAGCAAAATTCAATCAGGACGGTTTTGTCTGGCCATCTCGGGGTTAAATTGAGAGTTGTAGCGCTGTTTGTATGTGGGCTTCGTTTGAGCGGCTTGCACGGGCTCGGGCAGTCCTCGCGCTTTGCGAAGCACTGCATCAGCTCTTGCTCGCTCTTCGGTCTCTCGTCGCAAGCGTTCAGCTCTCAGTTGAGCCATGTCCGCTTTCGGCGGTCCCGGCAATTCTTCGTCGGAATCTGATTCGGAAGTGCTCGAAGATGATGAGGGACTGCTGCGTCGTCGCTTCTTGCTGCTTTTCTCCTCTTTTTTCAGTCTTTTCTTCTCTTTTTTCAGTCTCTTCTTCTCTTTCTTCAACTTCCTTTTCGCTCGCTTCAAATCGGACGGCGTCACGACGGCATCCGAAGCAGTCGTTGGTCGCGACGGAGGGCCCAATCCAACGATTCCCACGAGCTGCTTGCGCTCAACTGAAAAATGACAAAGACTATCGCGGATGAATGCATGACTTTAGCGCGACCAACCGGCAGGCTTCTTGTCGGGAATAGAAGACGACGACGCGACGGGTTTCTCAGGCACACGCTGATACCACGGGACTTCTTTCGTGTATTCCGCCGAACCTTCCCCCAAATACTTGAGCAGACCGATTTTCTTCTCTTCCGCCTCCTTTTCCTGCTTCTTCTCCTGCTCGTACTCCTTGTTGGTGGTGCCGAGGTTCTTTCTCTCGTCAGCTTCTAGTTCCGCAAAGAAATTGACATGGCCGGTCTGATCGACGGCCACTTGGCCGCCGCCGGAAGCAGAATCGACGCCATCGCTCTGGTCGATGACGGATGACGAGATTCCGTCGGAGCCTTGAGCGGAGACAGAGGCGCGCACGCCGAATACGGCATCGGTACGGGCGGCGGCCCGTTCCCGAAGGATCTTGGTGCGGTGTTCCTGCTCTGCTAGTGCCGCTCGCTCTTTCTTGTTGCGTTCTTCCTCGGCAGCCTTGGCTTCGTCTCGGCGCACGCGAGCCACGTTTTCCTTCGTGCGTACGTGCCATTTCTTTTTTGGCAGAATATTCATGGCTGCCAATAAATAAAAAGTTCCCGATCGATGGCCGCCTTGGAATGAAGCAATCACGAGAAATAGCGCCATGGACGCCTGATACTGGTAAACAGGAAGTGTGCGTCAGACACACTGATGACGGCGTGCAAATTTATACGAATATTCATTCACATCGACTCTACATTAATAAGTTATTATGTGTCCGTTTGCGAAGTTCAATACGTACATACCTGAATGGTCTATAAAACGAAACAATGTTTGCCAAAATAAAAGTAGGAAATCGAGTAAAATGGGGACCACATGACAAAACTGTTCAATAATCAAAAGTACTAAGGCGACATGTTTTGCGCGAGCCGTGTGATCACAATCGCCGAAGCCAGTCAAGACACATTCACAACAAGAAGTCGGAGCAGAGATGTGCGGGCGGATTATGCAGAGGTGGGAATGATGTGATGCAGCAGAGAATTGTCGGGGCAGTAGAGGTGAGAAACAAGTCCGCTGAACAAGGTGGGCTTGCGGAGTTCAGCGAGGGTCTGATCGAGGACTTCGGCTCTGTGACGACTAGGGGCCGTCCACTGCGGTTGCAGGCGACGGTATGCCCGACTTGCGTTCATCGCCGTTACCCGCACCAGGGTCGGCAGACTCCCCCAGTCCACCAGCGCCCCGTCAAACAACGGCCCAAACACCAGCGGCTTCGTCGTGTCGATGCTCACGCGGAATAACCGACTCGCCAACGGGTACACCACGATCAGCACGTCGCAGAACTTCGTCGCGATCGTTGTGCGCCGGTAGTCGCGCGAGTGCTCCGACCACACGATGTGCACTTCGTCGTTCCCCAAATGGCGCAGCTTCTTCGTCGCGTCGTCCGGCAGCCGCGTTGACACGTGGAAGATCACTTCCGAACGCATCGTCGAGTAGTACGGCGTTTGACAGTCGGGCGGCAGACCGCCGCTGTAGCCGCCGTGCTCCTTCAGATCGACGGTCCAACCTAGTCTGGCGACAAAGTCTTCAAATTGTACCGAGCCGATCTTGTTGCCCAGGATACTGGTCTTGTCTTCCTGTCCGTCGGCGACGTAGATGACAGCGAACTTGTGCACGTCGCGCACAACGAGCTGATCGAGATGTCGCAACGATCGGAGCATGTGCGTCTTCTCGGCCACCACGCGGTCGATTCTGTTCCGCTTGCTCCATTGCGTAACTTCCAGGTCGGCGAGCAGTGCACGCCACTGATGCCACGAGGTCACCGCCCGCGACGACGGCACCACTGAACTGCTAGGCGGATCGTAATTCAGACTCTTCGCCGCGGACTGGTGCACGGCGGCCTTGATGTCCGCCTCGCGGGGCAAGAACGGCTCGGGGCGCAGGTCGGGGAACTGCGCATGGGGCAGACATTCGGGCGACGACTGGGCGATGTGCTCGCACAGTTCGGTCAACGGTTCCGCAATCGCACCGAATATGCCGCTCTGCGACCGTTCGCGCTCCACCCGACGAGAATGCAGCTTGCCGCCTGCACGAATGAGCCAATCGTTCAGTCCATTGGATTGCAGCCGACTGGTCGGGTCGGTGTCGTCGACTGTGCTGAGCGACCAGCAGTGCTTGCCCGCAATAGAACGCGTCGTCAAGTTGAGTTCCCCAGCATCCACGCCAATGCTCCAGAGCATCTGCTCTTTGCTGTAGCCGACGAATACGCGACCGTCGACGACATCGTTGGTCGATTGAAGAGGGGAAGCGACCTTCTTCTTCGTGTCTTCGGCGGACTCGACGCAATTCAACTGAGCGACGTTGAACCGCGGGAGAGGGAACTGTCCGTAGAACTGGACGAGTTGAGCGAGCACGGACTGGGCGGTGGCGATGACGTTCTTTTTACTTGCGTCGACCGAGCGCTGACTGCAACGATCGACGGTCTTGAGTAGCAAGGGCAGAACGCTGTGAGAACCGCCGGCCTCACTGAGTCCCAGCTCGACCAAGTCGACCAACAGTTGCCCTGACAAGTCATTGTCGAGCGTTTCGATTCGTTCGAGAATTGGCTCGTAGGCCGCCAGCAGTTTTCCAGTCACTTTCACGCGATCGGCTCCAGGTAGGAAAGGAAAGTTGTCAAAGAGGGAACACAGGTTTTCGCAAATCATGAGCGCGATGCGGTCATCGGTGGACGTTGCGAGCAAGTCGAGCAGCGCGTCGAGAGCGCCGTCGCCTTTGTCCCGTGCAGTGCGGAGTCCTTCGGTCAGCACGATCTGGCAAAGACCATTGACGCAGAGATGCACACCATTCATTGATAAGTGTGTCGCGGACAGTGCTGACAGCAACACCTGAAAGACCAACATTGTTACTGGCAATAAAAATTTAAACGCAACTCCTTGGGCGCGATTTTTAAAAGTCGTTGATAACAATTTAGTGCGGGTTGGATAATGCGAACCAACCCTGGATACCCTCATTATAAGTGTCACAATTCAAATAGTTTCTGCTGACTCGATCCTTCATCACTCATCCAGTGAACGATATTTGGCTTATTAAACGAATTAATGATATGACATGGCGACGGAAAACGACGGTGAACGATTGGGAACGACATGGTCGTTTTTTGATATGTTCTATAGAATTTAATTCAAGACCACAT
>JAQGCX010000357.1:0-18019 GCA_034700205.1 Plectus parietinus
TCCGGGGGGGGGGGCGGATTATACATGGGCCACATGGCCCAGGGCCCCCGGTCTCCCACTACCGAGGGGGAAAGAAGAACTCTCTAAGTTGAAGTAATGTCATAGAGCCCCCCGACGGCCGAAAGAATAGCTCTCTAAGTTAAAGTTCCGTCATAGGGGGGCCCTGGACACTGTTCTTAGTTTTCGACTTTGGGGGCTTCCTTTCTTCGGCTAGCTCTAACTATCGTAATTAAGATCAGTGTCATGAAATGAAACTGATTTAGGCAGTTATGAAATGCTTTCGATCGTCTCAGTTGCAATGAAAAGAGCGCGAGAGGGAGACTACAAGTGAGGGGGACCCCCCATCCAAAATATGGCCCAGGGCCATCCAAAATATGGCCCAGGGCCATCCAAAATGTGGCCCAGGGCCATCCGGGCCTGACCCCGCCCCCAAATCGGTTCGAAGTGGGTAGAGTTTCCGACCCCTCCTAAAATTCGGGGAAAAATTTCTTTGAACAAGCACTGGATAGAATGAGGTTTTGGCCGAAAAATATTTCCGACCCCTCTGATTTTGGGTTTTAGATTTCCGACCCCACCCCCACCCTCGGACCCCAAGTACACCTATGCCGACAATATTGTATGAAATAAAGCAAAAGAACAGAACGAAATGCGTGAACATGTCATACCAATTAGCATGCTCTTCATCCAATTGTTGAAATTGCGAAGGTAGAAAATGCGACTTTTGGTTCTTTCGCCAACGCCTTTTTCTGGGACAGCATTGTAGTGCTCAGCGACGTGCTCAGGTGCAGCCGAAGCCATTTGAATCGACTGGAAGAACAATTAAAATGGATCGCAAACACGCACAAGAGCAATGAAAGCGCTGTTGCACATCGTGAACAACGAGTAATTGAAGCACCACTGAACGCAGTGTAAACACCGAACATAAATAGAAATGCTATTCTTTATTCAAACACAGTCCAAATACAAATCTGCCAAAGATGTTCCAGTAAAGTTAAAAGCAACGCAGAATACGTTCATTGAGAAGGCTGCGATGCCGACGATTGACTGCTTCCTTGACTACTCTGTCGTCGCACACTGCGTTCGCCTGCGCCCGGGTTGCTGCTGCTGGTCTGTTGTGGCAAGCAGGCGGTGTTCAATGCGGCGTCCTCGTTCTCGCTGTCCGACGAGTCAGAGGACGAAGAGCCGCTGGACACGTCGTAGTCGGCCAATCCAGGCAATACGCCTAAGCACGTCATCGCTGTCGGACGCAAGCCGCCGTCCACGTATGCCGTGGGCGCATCAAAAATGATCACGGCGCCATTCGATGCCGGTTCCACAGCTGTGCGTGCTTTCTTGTCTCCGATTTCTGCCTCCACTTCAGTATTTGTGCTGCAACAATATTTGCTCACTTTTGCTCTTGTTCAGCAACTTTCACAAAACCATCCCAAAAGAAAGAGAGGCGACAGTTAATACATTATCATCAGTCGTTTTTGCAAAAACTTTCACGTCTCCGTTCTGAACTGAACAAAATAGATTAACTAGATTTACCGCCGGCGGACAATTTATTGGATCTCAATGATCGCGGTCTGTTCGTTCACCATGTTTTGTTTTTATTGCAACTTGTACTGTGTATTGAAAATGTTTCGGACGGTATGATGACGATTGACCAAGAACCTGTTAGGGGGGCATGGTTCCTAAGCTTGTTAGGTGGCTTAGGGGATCGAGGTGGCTTAGAGGGCGATGGTGGCTTAGACTAGCATGTATACTGCTGAATAAGCCTAAGCATAAGGCAAACAAGGGGTCCTAACAGGTTACCTAACAGGGGTTTTTGGTCAATCGTCCTGGTACCTTTCTGACATTTTTTTTGTGGCGTACATGTACTTGTACATATAATTCGGTTGGTGAGAATAAATTGAAATGAAAATCCCACTGGGTGAAGAGAACAGTTCGTGCACCCAATCGAATTACAATAATCGCGTTCACACTCTGCCAATTAACTGAGAACAATACTTTGGAGAATTAAATTCTTGTGCAATTATCCTAGTTCGACTGAACTAGCACCAATAAAGTGAATAAATACCTCTTGCGTTTAATTGCGCCGGCCAACAGTTGCACTTGCTTGCTCGGCTTGGGCGCCGCTACTGCTTTGCTTCTCGTTGAAGTCGAAGGCCCTGCACTTATTCCCTTGTTCAGCAACGCTTCTTGTTGCTCTAACATCGCCTTCGTTCTCGCTTCTTGCACTTCGTTCAGCAAATCTTTTTCTTCGTCGCGCGTCTTTCGCAGTTCGGCAGCTTTCACATCGTCCACCATCGATAAGAAGCCAACTTCATCCGTGTCTAACCCGCGAACCATGTTTTCTAAAAAGAAGACCCATTATTCAACAAAAAGCGCACTGAATCTGAACAAGGGAATTTGTCATCACATACTGAATTTGTGCGCTTCCTCAAACTCATACTGCTTTTTGTCTCGAACTTCTTTCAGGCGGTCGAAGAGTGGACGTGGATCGTATTCTTCATCGGGCGCTTCTGCAACGAAATCGGAGAGAGGTAAATAGCCAGCGTCCACCTCACTAACCCAATGGCTGGTCAGCCGATCGAACTTTTTCCCATTCCTCTTGACGCTTTTTTTTCTTCTCATCCAATTCAGTTTCGCTCACAAATCGGTCATCAGACATTCCGCGATTCCTTCGTATCAGTGGAGGAAGGAAAAGTGGAAATTCGATTCGAAGATTAAGTCGAGAATCTCGGCTTGTTTTCTCATTTCGTTTTCGTGCTCTCTTCATGTACGTTATTCAGGCAATTTTTACTGCGTATGAAACGATTTCGGCGCAGGTTCCAACTGAAGACGCAAATGAGACTCATGTTTGATCGGTTCTTGTCCAAGGCCACGTCTTCGGTACCTTTTAGTTTTAGCTTGAATTCTTCTCTCGAACTCCAACGCCAAAAATGCAGAAATGCAGACTGCGCCATCATAGCAAGATCTAGATTTCCGATTTTACGAAGCAATATTACGTCTTCAGTCTCTCGCGTGTGTTTCATAGGCTATTCTTGTCTTACTGCCGTGCATTCGCATTATTCCATGTTCGAGTCCGGGATTGCATAAATCCGTGTTGAATCTTTTACATAGCTGCCTACGAGGATCAAAAGTTTGACTTGGCCCACTCCACCCACTACCTACTGATTATGTAGCCTATATCACTAAATGCGCGAGGAAAATGTTACTTCTTGAGTGTTCTGCATTTGCGTTCACTGAGTGTCACGAACTTGTCGAAATTTTTGCAAACCACGAATATAAAGTGTCACAAAAATTTCCGGAAATACAGTATTTGCCGAATATCGTCCACAGGTAGATCATTCGTTACCTTGTTTAACAATATCTCCCGATCTTTTCCAAAGCAGGATTACCAACAAGGCCATGTGCTTCATGCACGGTCTGTCAGAGGGTGCAGTTCAGTGCGATACGATAGGTTAGTGTCACTGTCCCTTTTGCCGTTTCTCAACCGATGTCGAGTCGAGCGCAGTTATGCGAACATGATCATTTGATTTACGATTGGGTAGATCAATCGTTCCGTATTCTCTCCTTAATACTGGGTGTCGTTAGCGTCGCGTCTTGAATCAGTGTTATTCAGTGATAACCTGTGTCGAAGCAGTTAACTTTGGCGCGTCGCAAATAAATACCGATCAAGTTTTTGACCAGCGCAACCTTCAATGCGCCGCCATTACTGGCGCGCATGATAGATTGAACGAAATCTTTGCTCTTTGCTGAAAGAGCGTCCCTTGTTCTCACGTTTTGCGCAAAGTGGTGTGTGCTGAATGCAGATGTAGCCCGTGGGACACAAATCGCAATTGGGTGCAAGTGTTCTGCGCCATTCTAGGAACCGGTACATTCGAGCTGCTTGAGAGTGAGAGGGAGGCGTGCCGACCAGAATGATTACCGACACTCAATTGGCCGTATTCGCAAATCTAATGGGCGTGGCGATCTTCGCACTGGTCGTCCTCTTCCACTTTGTCGCTGCCAACAATCCCAAGCGTCACAGTGTCAAAGATGATTGAACACGTCGCCGCTTAGGACATTTCAAACGTAACTAATTCCATTACTTTTCTTCCTGTCCTCTATCCCTCACTTGCAGATATCCAGCGTTAAATTTTGGCTCGTTTTCGCTTTGAATTTGTTGTTGAAGAAGCTAGTGATTACAAGAGGGATTTCGGCGACGGACCTGAAGACGGATTCTATTTATTGTTAACTGTTATGTTCCGTTGTGTCTCGCTGTTTTGAACCAAATGTTATGACCGTTGAATGGTCGTGAGTTGGCTAATTGGTCGTAAACGCATTTTACGGTATTTCGACCAGTAATTCGGTTCCGGTCTACGGCGGGCGTCTTTTGAGGGAGTTGGTGCATATAATTGCGCGATCATTATGCGTTTTTGCGCCCGCTCGTTTCAGGTCAGGTTATTGGTTGTTTATGAGAGCGACTTGTGAGGGTTGATGCAATGGACGGCGATGTGTCATAATCATAAACAATGGATGGCACACGCCGTCTTGTCCTGCCTGCTGCACCAACAGTCATCGTCTGTTGATCGGTATTAATCGTCGTTGACGAGTCGGTCAAACCCGTTTCTGTGTTTGTCCCCCGTTGCTTCCGATCTATCGTCTATCGCCGTGCAGCCATCGATCCGCACAAGGAAGTTACTGTTTCTGTTTTACATAGGAACGCACTTTTTACCGCGACTGCACTTTGTATTTGTTTTCTTCCTCGTACGAAATACCACACATGTAAAGAAAGCCACGTTTACAATGCGCCCGCAAACCAGCAACCAGCAATGCAGCAATCCAGCAAACCTGCAATCCAGCAAACCAGCAATCCAGCAAACCCGCAAACCCCGTTTACAATGCGCCCACAATCCAGCAAACCAGGAAACAGAAAGTATGTCGCGGTAGGTTCGCTGGTTCCCTAATTAGCCATGTCGCGCAAGATCTTACATGAATCATGATGACCCAATAAAACAAAGTCTGCTGGTTTGTTGGTGCATTTGGGGGTTTGCGGCGCATTGTAAACAGGGCTTAAGAGGAGCTTGTACCGACTGTCGGCCGGACGCAATTTTCACTCTTCGCCAGTCGACGACCGCTCAGAGACGTAGCACAAGTGATTGTGCGTGAGCGCATTGATCGAGCGAGTACGGTAGCGTAGCAAATCGCATCGCGTTGGTCTGACTGATGAGATGAGGAAAGTTGGTCGGTCGTCGATGCGATTAGGAGAGCCAGGGCGGTGGCCGAAGTTGCGGTTTGAGCCGGTGATCGAATTAAGAGCGCATTCCTCGCGCGCCGGTTTGTGATCGACGCCGAGTTTTTGCCGCCTGTTGCCGCATTGCACAACATCACCGCCCTTCGTCGCGTGTCTACGAATGACCAAGACAATCACACTGTGTAAACTGCAAAAAGCACCGTGTTATACTTAGAACTTTCGGCAATACACACAACCAAGGAGATTGTCACCAACAAATAATGGTGGGAACTTAGAACGAACGCGAATTACTGTTCGGATCCTAAGCGCAGAGAATCGATCGGCGGCGATTTGTGCCACTCGAGGTGGGCGATGGGCGATGCGGCAAGAGCGAGAAGTGAGTGAGAGAGGTGCGGACTACGGTAACAACGGCGCCACGCGACAGTCAGTGCGCGAACAAAGACGAAAGAGAAAGAATTAACGGTTGAAAGTATAGCGAGCCTGTAGCACACGCACGGGCTCATTGTCATGCGCAAGGCTGAGATCACTGCGGTCTTTGGCCCGAACTACGCAGAATCACGGTTATCCGAGGACGCGGCGCGTCCCAGTCTTCTAGCAGCTACACCGTCACCGCCCAGACGGAGCAGCTCTCACAGCTCCTGATGTCGATCTTCCGTCTTGACGACGTGGTCGGCCAGCGCCACCACCGTGTTGTACACTTGCTTCAAATGCTCTTTGGTCTGAAATACGCCTCGTCAGCGATTGTGCATACGTGCTCGACTCACGGTTTTGTAGAAGAGACAGTTGGTGGGGTGTTCGTCTTCGCCCTCGGGACAATGGTCCACGCCGTCGCACAGCTGATCGGCGATAATGCAGACGTCGTAGTTGCGCGTGCTCTTCGATGGACACATGATCTGCTTTCGGCCGTGTTTGTTAGTCGGACAGCCTGCAACGGGTCCCTTGTTCGAGGCGATATATGCCCAGCGAGCAGGGCAAAATATGTGTCGTTGTCTCGCCGGGTCGCCGATGCGATCGCCAAGATGGATGGCCGCGCGTGGCCGTTGTCTGGAGGCGCGCGAGGGCGTCAAAGCGCGCCGTGCTAATTACACCCGCGTGCCTCGTTTGTCATCCGCGGTCGCGGCGACACGTCTTCGATCCGCTAGACGGCGCTGGACATTTCAATCGCGAAAGTGGCCGGCTCGCGTTGAAGAGTGTGGAATGACAAGTATTCGACGCTGCCGGCGACGGTGTTGTCGCCGGACGGGTGGCCCGACCGACCGGGCCAGACTGGTGCGCACTCGGCGGCGCGCACAAACCAGCTCCGCTCCGACCGCCGCTTGATCACGACGATTCCCGGCAGCCGCGCCGGGTCGTCGACGTGATCGCAAACAAACCACTCGTCCGTTGGAAGTCATGACGGCGCCTCTCCACGCCACTGAGCGCAAAAACACATATCGCCTTCCCCTCGCACCGTTCGACTCCGTGTCGCATCCCCACACAATGCCCACATCCCTCACTATCTCTGCGCACAATCTCGTCTATCTCGTCCACGATAACCGCATCGAATTTTTTTTCGGTTCAGCGCGTCGGTGCAAGCTGGATAATCGCGATCGCGATCGCGCAAGCTGATCCGAGTGCACGCGCTCTGCAGCGGACCGGTTGGACACGATGTTTTGTCCGCTCGACGCCAATCGCGTCCCGCGGCTATTGAGTCATTTATCGGCTGTCACCCGCAATGACCCGTTACAGCCATCAGCTACCGTAAACGTGCCTACCTTTGCGTCGCCGTCGATTGTTTCTATTGTGATGTCGATGGCGAGTGCGATGCGCGAACCTGTCAGCTGACGAGCTGTCTGGCTCGGCTGACTGATCCACGTCCGCGTCGTCGTCCACCGGCGCTTCTTCGTCGTCGTCGTCGTCGTCGTTGTCGTCTTCGCTGCGACGTGAAGGAGCAGGAATGAGCGTGTCCTCAGCGGCGGCAATAGTCCTGATGCCCGCCTTGATGTTCATAATGCCCTCGAAGGGCGCAACAGTGGTCGTCGCAGTCTCTGTTGCTTCAGGTGCTCGGAATTCTCGTCTCTTCCAGTGGTTCTTTTGCCCATGGCGTAAGGGATGCTGACGCGAGTGTTCGGTCTGCGGCCAGAAATCATTGTCGACCTGCTGGTCGATCTCGTAGGTGAAAGCGCGTTGGCGGTCGTCGGACTGGACGACGGCCTCGCCGAGGGTCTCACGGAGCTGGTCAACGCTGCGTTTCAGCGCATCCAGCTCGGCGACAGCGACGGCGGACCGCGGGCGCTGTCGGTGCTGATCGAGACTGGGAAGGGGGAAAGTTCTGGCGTGAGCGGCAGAGGCGAACAGAGCGGTGACCATGCAAGTCACTAGCAGAAGGGCGGAAGTGGACCGCCAGTAAGACGGGAGTGTCATGAAGCGGAGGGACGCGAGACCGGCGGTCGGTCGTGGACGACTGAGGGACGGCGGCGAGCAGTCGAGTCAATTAGGCGATGACGCGCTCGACCACGCAGCCTCTTACCGGCTCGGTCGGTGACAATAAATTAGCAATAACAGCCGAAGAGCGCCCACCCACATGGGCCACTGATCCGGGGGCGGCTGGCGAGCCCGAAGGCAGCTCGGCGGAGGTGGTCGTGTCTCAAATCCGACGGTGTCGCCAGCGAAATCCACTTTTCCCGTGACGCAAAGTGGACGAAGAAACTATTCGCAAGTCCCGAAACGCAATTTGCGCCCGGGCCACGCCGTCTATTGGCGGACGCTGGGCGGCATTTTGCTAGCGTCTGTTTCTTCGGCGCCGATCAGCGCCATTAGCGGCGACGGGGCGGTGGACGCCAATGAGACGCGGAGTCGATGACAGTTCGGAGCGATTCTTTCGTGTGGGCCGAATCGGTAGACGGCAGACACGCGGGCAGCCAGCAGTGCACAACACCTACTGACTGTAATGTCGGCGCGACGGGTCGGCGCGTCTGGTGAATGCTCCGAAGCACTAACCTGAAACATAACCGACGATAATTTTACACTTTTGGACAGGGCGCGGACGACGCGGAGCCAACAAGGACGTCCATCGGAAACCCCCAGACATCAACTAATCAAGCCGAGTCCATTTTCCGGTCTACACGAGCGACTGTCTCTGGGCACGACGACGGAAGCGGGTGGGGGAGGCCCGGACGGCGTTGGAGGCGTTTGACGCAAGTTAATGGTGGAACGGAAACACTCCCACACTTAGCACTTGATCGCGACGGCTTTGTCTTTGCAGACGCCGAGGCGCTGACCGCGGGGCGACGAATGGACAACGGGCGGACGCATATAAGAGGAACGTATGGTCGGCGCGAACGACGACGATTTGTATTCATTTATTTACGCGCAAAGGTGCAAGGGAACAGGACGCTGAGATCTCGTTTCACCGCCTCCTTTCGCGGCGAGGCGAAGACGACGGCGACGACTTGTTGAGCGCGACGTACGCACGAGTGTAGTAAGGCGCCCGGGGGTACTACCGAGTTGTAGGCTGTTGCGCTCCCGATCGGCGTCATCGGAACCTGGGTGGCGCACACAAATAGCCTATTCGCACCAAATCGACCGTCACGGCGGTTTTCGGAGCCGGCCGGTTCGGCCTTGCAGGTTGGGGGAAAAAACGACTGGAATCGCCGCGGTCTGGCGGAATGGAACGCCGACGGCTGGACGAGTGGACGCGCAGGACGATTGCGAGCAGGTCGGAGCGGAAGTGCGAGACCGATGCGCGCTGAGCCTGGAGCTGTGTGACGCGATGGGCGCTGGAGCGACCGGTCAGCTGGGCGAATGTGGAGCGGAGGCGGCTCGGATGGCGAATGCCGCGCATTCCCCCGTGGCCACCAACAAACACGGCCGGCCGAGCGCGCGCATAGCCGCTCGGTTACACAAATCGTCGCAGTCAGATGGGCATTGTCGCATTGTCCGCATGGATCGGCAATGATCGGCGACAACCCGAATGACGACGGACGTGCACACGCCATGGGTGCGAGCGTCGGCGTACCAGCCAATGTTTACGGCTTGTGTAAGCAAACGCCTATAAATGTTGGCACGCAACGATAACGTCCGCCCAGTGCGGCGCCACTTGCCCCGGTCCTAATTTCCCCCGCCTCTCAACGACCGTAGACGACCTCGCCGGACGTTTCGGGCGCGGGCGCGCGGGCGTGATCGGCGACTTGGGTTTCTACGCACTCATTCTCCAGTTCGGCGCTTTTACGTCAACGCTTTAGCGGTATGGTAATTGTTTCATCACCGCCTACAAGACGGCGCTGAGCAAACATGACCGTCTGCGTCACGACATGGCGCGCGACGTCTTCCGCGCACCACCGCAGACCTCTGCAATGTTTATTGTCGCAAGCGTACCACCAAGAATAACAACCACAGTGCACGCCAGACATAACAACGCTCGGCTATCGGTAAGTAATACGTGTGCAATAGTGAAGAATCTTTCAAACCTCCACGATCACCAAATACAGCCAATACTAATAGATAGAGTTAACAGAACACAGAAGACGAACAAGGGACAGTTGCACGACGGAAAGAAAAACTGGGAATTATCAGGAGTCACAACCAGCGGCACCCATCACGAGCGACCGCTCTAGAAATTTACGCAACAGCGCGCGGATCTCCGGCCGTTCGTTCAGTTCTATCAACCTGCACAGCAGCAGCGAAAATGACCGTCCGAGCAATGCGAACTGCAACACAACAATCATCGCGTTGAAAATCAATTTGCTCTCTCCTTACATGATCATCCGGCATTGCCTCCGATCGCTCCAAGATCAAATGGACTACGTAGAGCCACGACTCGCGATGTTGTTCCGACTGCAGCTGCACATAGTATTCCAACGCCTCTCGACACACGCTGAAGAGAGCGCAGTGAACAAAGTAAACAATCAGTCGTACCTGATAAGGCGATTTTTGACTTCTCTGGCGTCGTTACGTGGACGCGTCTCGTCGCCGAACATGCGGAAGAGAATTTTCAACGCGCAACGCAGACTGAGCGTCTCCTGACGCACCAGATTCGGTTTCGTGCGTCCCTTGAAGCCCGCCTTCCACAACAATGTCCGTTGCGCCTGATTCGCGTTGAACTGCTTCGCGAAGCGGTGCGAATCCATCAGACAGTCCACCAGCGAGAACAGCTGGCAGGACGTCAACTGGCAATACATGCCCTGCAAATGGTGAATCATTAGCTGTGCAAAGCGAAATTCTATACTACTGGATCGCGGTATAGCCGAGACCAAGGGATGAAGGAAAGCGTACGTCGTACCAATAAAACTGACAAGTATTCAGGTACGATGAAGGGATAAATGTAGCATTTGTGACAATACTAGCACACTGAGACTAGGTATACAATACGACGGTCCGGACGAATCAAGTTCTTCCGAAAAGCGCCAGGTTAGAATTTCGGCATTCCTAACTGGTTAAATACCTTATCTTAAAATGTACACCTTTTCTTCTATATCACCTTTCTCTTAACCATAGTCCTAGGGCAGATAGGAGGTCTCTGGGTCGTCTACTGACGAGTCCTGCCCAGAGGCTGGCAACCTTGTATAGTCGTTCAAAGGGCGAAACAAGGTTGTCAAGATAGGTTCAGATATAATATTATCTTACTTATTTCTCTCTTATATACCATAACACTTCTAAAAATAAAAAACAGAAAACAGGCGGGTCTCACTTGCTCCTCCATCTGCTGAAGACCGTGTGCATCGGAAGTGACCGGCCCGTTGGAGGTGGGCATGGCGTCCGTTGGCGACGATACTGACGTCGAGCGAATCGCGTGGCGTTCGTCCTTGCGCGACGTGCCGGGACCGAAGACGATCGAGTTGACGGCCTCCACGAGCTCGAGCTGCACGACGCAGCGAATCAGCAGACCCGTGAACACGGCGTCCGACGAGTTCGTCAACAACGTCGGCAAGCGGGACGGCGTTGGGGAGGAACCACCCGTGCCCATTCGCCCGACAGCCGCCACTTGCACATTGTTCGGCCGCATCGTTCGATCCTGAGGCGCCATTTGCGTGATGTCCGTGTCGGCGTTGTCGGACACGTCCACGTCGCCGGGCTGCTCAATCCCAGACACCTTTCTGTACGAGCGCTGCATCTGCGGAGAACTGACGGGCACATCGGGCTCCCATGTCAACAACCTGAATGGGTAAAGATAAAATAGCGACGAAGGAATAAACTAACGTGTGAGGCATGGTGCAGTTGAATATCTTGAGGAAAAGTTCGATCGTGTGCTCCCATAATTCTTCCGAGTACTTGAGTCCGTTGGAAATCACCAGATTCTCCAGACAGTTGATAGCGGACCGTGCCAGCTGCTCGTTTTCTGAAAGAAAAAAACGCAAGGAACGTTGAGAATGTATTCTGCGCAATATCGACACGGACCTTGCTGGACGCACCAGTAGAGCTGCTCGTACAGGTCAGGCAACACCACACTGCACAAGATGTCGTAGTATTGCGAGAAAACGTCAACGATCGCATAAAGCGCATGATTGCAAGTAGTCATCATCCATTCGGCCTTCTGTAATTATTAAATAAACTGCTACGCATCTCCGTCGCTCTGCGCAAACACACCTCAGTTTGCTGCTCCGGCAGTTTCATGATGTCGAAAATACGAAACGCCACACGGAACAGATCTCGCCACCAGTCGGGCTTGAACTGACCCCCGTACGTTTTCATAATCTCGAACATCACCGTCAGACTTCTGCAAAACCGACCAGTTGTCGTGAACATGAAATGGATTCCATAGACGAATAGAATTCGTACCTGGTGCGCACATCGAGTTTGCATCGATTGATGATGCACGAAAGCTCGAACATGATCGGGAACCAGCCGCGCACCCAGATCCGCTGCGCCTCCGGAATCGATGCCGCGTCTTCGTACTGATGATCGACGAATTGCTGAATATTCACGCTGTCAATTCAAAGAACTATTCACCAAAATTGACGGTCGGTCACCTGTGGATTCTCCGCGACGTATTTTGCACACAGACGAATCAAACGAATCGCCTCCATGCTAATATCAGGGAAGTTGACATTGCACGCAAACTCCGAAAGGCATTTGATCGCTTCTTGGAAGGAATCGAGCACTGTTCCGAATCGTCCGTCGAACGTCGTCGCTGAAACAACATTTATATGCAAAAGCAAGTAAAAAACAAGCAATAGTGGACGATAATGGCAACAAATGGGAAAGTCTTATGAACATGATTGAGGGGCAAAGAACGTCAACAAAGCTCACTGATGACGTCGTTGGTGGTTTTGAATGCGGCCTCGACGATATTCTGGTCGTGTTCAGCGGCCGCGAGATGGAAGACGGCGAACACATTCTTCCAGCCGGACCGGAAGTTGTTCGCCTGCGAGCTGACCATGTGCGTCATGCAGGCGACGACCAGATCGCGAATCGCCAAAGAGCTGAAAATTGACAAATTGATATTGACAAATTGATCATGAACTAGACTATGAAACCAGAGACTTACCGGTTCTTCTTCATGATCACTTCGAACGGACGCAGGAAGAGCTTTTGAAATCGGAAGTTGGGTAGTTCGCCGCGCTCAAGGAACTTGGTGGACAACTGGCGCAGGGCGTCGACGGCGAAGTAGGACACGTGTTCGTTGGCGTTGCAGCCCGCCTGCACAATACCACCCATAGACGAAAACAGCAACGACACCACCAACCTTGTTGAAGTGCTCGCCGAGAATGGCCCACATGCGCGACCACTGCAGACGGATACGGCCCATGTTGTAGAAGGAGATCTCGACGATCTTCTGCAGCATGAACATGCGCGGATGCGACGGATTCGACAGCTCCTCGTGCGACACCGCGCACAACGCGGTCACAAAGTGCACCACCGCGTCGCCGTCCAGTCGATTCGACCCGTGGAAAATTCTGCAGCAAACCAACCTCTGTCATGTATTTCCACAAGCAATGGTTAACAGGTAAATATTGGCAATAAACTCCTGTGTACTATTAAAATGTCGGCGTCCAGTCGGGGGGTGCCCCGCAAACCATTTCAAATTTTCGCGGATCGCTACGGTACAAACGAGCGCAAATAAGAGTTCACGAGTTGGCGTCTTGCCAAAATTTTGTTCATTACGCAATATTTTAGTCCTCTCACTAAAACCGTAATTTCCGCGCTAGCCGTGATAAGATAGAAATATACGGTATTTTGCAACCGACTGGTTTTCCACACGCCGATAGTACAATGAAAGTGGTTGGAATTTGCACTAATCAACGAAATATAGTAGAGAAAAACTGATAGACACCGATGGTTGTAAGCATTGAACCGACCTGTCAACAGCGACGATGACGCTTTGCGAGCTAGTCTCGCCGAGCGACTCTTGCAAACTCGGGAACAATTTCTGATCCAGATGAATACCGCTACTGCGCATCACATCTGAACACGACCGCATTAACCAGCAACTCCACAATCCAACACATACATTCAGCCGACGACGAGTCAAAATTGATTGCGTTGCCCTGCTTCTTGTTCGAATTCGACGGCTGAGCTGGTCGAACCCCAGTACCGATCAGTTGGGCCAATTCCAACTGACTGATGCATTTGAGCACCTGAAACAAAGAAATTGAAGACGGAATAATCGGCAGATATGGGAGAGAATCGTACATCGGGCCAGGAAGAGTCGAGATAGTTGCCATCTTCGTGTGCGATGGTGATGAGACACTTGATGGTGTCGATGTTCTTGGCCTTCATCTCGACCAACGCGGATTTGGCGGTCAGGAGTGTGAAGCGCGCCAACGCCTGCACGTACGCGTTGCGCTCCAACTGAAACAATATCGATGGTCATTTGTTCCGTCCAAGACAGAAACATTACCTCCATTCGAAATATGCACGCTATTCGAATGGCGCATCGAAATCCGTCCAAACAAAGCGAAGATATCTCCATATCGTCGCTCGTCTGCAGACCGACACTGAACGCGGCCAAGCACGGAGTCCATGCCAACTGAATTATCGCAATTGAGTCGGCGTTACTGACAAGCGACGTGCAACGCTCACTTTGAACATCGGTCGGACATGTTCATAATGGGTGGCCGACGTGAAAGCTGCCTGAAAGTGTGACGCCGCCTCCATGAGAACCTTGGCCGTCTGCGCCATCATCTCCAACTCGACGTTGTAAAGCAGTTTCCGCTGACGTTCAGTCGTCACCAAATCTGCAACGAACGGAAATGCTTGCATATATAAGCTCAGTGACAGTTCCTACTTGGCTGGTGCTTGGGGATCTTGTTGGTTCCGACCTTCATGCGGATCTCGTTGCCGGCGATCTCGTCGTAGATTTCCGACAAGTATTGCTCGGGCAAATCGGCGCTGTCGTTGATGCCGCGATTCATCCGTACGTACTGCTCTTTGGTCATCTTGTTTCGTACCTGAACAGAACGCATCAACGACTGTCTAAGCCTAAGCCTAAGCCTAAGCCTAAAGGTGCCCGTATACTTCGAATAACACGTGTTATATAATACGTGTTATGCGCCAGAAATCCCCCAAGGGGTCCCGCACTGAGAGCTCGTTCTCGGTCAAATCTTAACCGTTTCAGCTGAACCTAGACTTTTTGAATAGAGAATGATATCAGCTACATCATATCAAAAAATGAGAAAAATTCATACAACTGTTGGCGGGAATTCAAAAGTTTACTTCGAGAACACGAGCGAAAGAACTCGTGTTCTTGAAGTAAACTTTTAAATTCCCGCCAACAGTTGTATAAAATCTTGTCATTTTTCAATATGTTGTAGCCGATATTATTTTTTTTTAAAGTTCAAGCTCAGTTGAAACGGTTAAGTTCTGGTTGAGAACGAGCTCTCAGTGTGAGACCCCTGCGGGGAAATCTTCCGACACTTTCCAGACACCCAAAATCTTGCACTATTTTAAAGCTGGCATAAAATGACGAAAAATGGACCAATTTTAAAGATTAAAAACTGAAATCTAAGTTAAAGATTGTTCTACCAGAGGCAAAAACCGCATTCAGATTAGGTGCATTTTCATGGAATTAGAAAAAATCGAACCTTTATGATGACATTCCGACCACCCTGTACAACGGCCACGTCGCCTTCATTTAAGTTTGGCAGCAAAATCGCCTGCGGTCGACCGCATAGTCGTTTTCACAAAATCACTAGTCACACAAACACTGCTTGAATATGTCATTAAATTTCAACATGTCCTGTTCTGGATTTTTCTTGTTCTATCAGCATCGCAGTTGTTCAACGCCACAGGAGAATCTTTGCATATTATTTCTTGGTACGGTAATTGTCACCATGAATGAAAATACATCTTCTCTTTTTCGACTCTCATGCTTATTTGTTGTCTTTTGAAACATTTATTGGTCATACAGTAAGTTGAATTTATTTTGAAGTGCCCACCCAGCCAAAATCTGATCGACAGCAGTTCAGATAAACTTGTCGATGCATTTGGAAGACGAATAGTTTACCTATTTAGTTCTCTTTTTGCCGTATGTATGAAATGAGTGGAAAAAATATACAATATTATCCCGACCAAAATCGCCTGCTATATCGTAGAAGTAATGGACAATATGTTTTATTGAAAGTAAATCTGAAACTGTCGCAAGATTCGTTCTGAATATGAGTTTTGAGGAAGCAAAATAACGTATCTGCATTAAAAAAATACAAAATTTGATGCATTATTGTCCATTCAGATTCATATTTTCACTCAAGATCCTGATACAGGGCTTTCTGAACGTAGGCAATGGCTTGGGCGTTCTGCAGAATGTCGAGATGTTCGACATGGTTGAGGACGTAATTGGTGACCGGCTTGTTGGCATTGTTGCTAGCCCACTTAAGACAAGTTTCGAGCGATCGCTTGTTGACGGTGCCATCGCCATCCCCATAAACGATCTTGGACGGCTGATAGTCGGGGAAGTAGCCTTTGGACCACTCGAACCGCTCCGGCGTCTCCATCCCCAGACTGTAGATGCAGTGCACCTGAAACGGTTGCAAATTTCTTTTTGCAAACAGCGCATGAATATGAGCAAATGAGCGGCAGTAAAGGGGTGGTATGTGGGAATCGATTTCTCGAAAGAAACCCCATTAAAATGTTTGCCATCCACGCAAATTCGTTGGGCGCGCAAAGTATATCAGGTGAACCCGATATACATACCTATAACCGGCTGAATCAGACATGGACGAGGAAGGGGAGATGGGATATTCCCAAGGCTCTAGATATCTCTATGGAAAACTTTTTTACTTTGGACCACCCCCCGCAGAAAAAATTTGTACTACGGGAAGGGGTCTCTCCCTGGCCGAAAATTTACGGTACCAAATCCCCCTTCTACCCTCTGACCGTACCTATGTCTGGGCTGAAGGCTAGCTGATGTACTCTATTCCCCAAGACAAGCACAGATGGACTTTTCCAGAAGCGACAACGCAAAATTTTATTTTCCTTCTACTCGTTCTCTCCGGACCGACCTACCTACCCCCTCCCTCCCCGCCAGCTTCGGACATCATAACAGAAATAATTGGGAGGCCCAGGCCCAGGACCCCCTTCGGCCTACAGTCACTTAAGAGGGCCCCCCGGCGTCACTCATCAACCGAAACTACAAAATTATATTGAAAAATTTGCCTTCAACCATACAAAAGTTCAAAAAATTTTCCACTGCCGTTAAAAAACATCAAAATTTTGCCTCTAGCGGCAAAAATGTCAAAAAAATTTGCCTAAGGCGCTCATAACTGAAACAATTGGCCTCCAGCGGTACGTTAGGAGCCCCCAATTAAATTTGTGGTCCAGGGCCCCCCGTACTCTTAATCCAGGCCTGGACATCTGCTAATAGCTAGGCGATCCAATTGGATACCTCTTAGACATATTGTGTTGTGAAAGATACCGTATATACTGTACATCCTAATGTCTGGTTAAGTAAAAAAGTATCGCACATTTACTATTCTTATTTTTTATAAGTCGTTTATTAATTGTTACTGAACCTCAACGCCTGGTCCAGACAAATTGCCGAGCATGAAGCCATTCCTTAAGTACATTCGGTAGCCGTCCTCATAACCGATGTCTTTGAAATACTGCTTCAAATCAGCAATAGTGTAATTTCGTTCCGCCGAAGTAGCGAGAATTTCCGTCGAATTCCACAGATTGTAACTGGGAATCAGGAAGGACGAGCTGCCAAAAGATCGCTGCATTGTTCGGAGTTTGCCCGGTGGCAAAACGATTCGGTAGTGACCCATGTTGTAGCCTGAAAAAGTTGTTGATTCATATTTTCATGTTTGGTTAAAAACGGTCGTTGATCAGGAAAAATTATAAATTTAAAATGTGGTATATCACATATTGCTCTGAGCCGCTGAGAGTCGAAATGAAAACATAGGGTACAATATTCAGTGGGGGTTTAAATTAGGATTGCCAGATTTCAAATGTAGAATAGTAGGAGATGTGTCCCAAAGTAGGAGATTTTTGAGTTTCAGCCAAAATCGGGGTTGAGAGCTTACTCCCCCCTTATCATTGTCTCGTTTTTTGACCCTCGAAAGTAGGAGTATTCTACTGCCCCCCCAACTTTTCGACCCGACCTCACCTCTGGGTACGGCCGAAAATAGTGGATGTGGGTACACCTACTTTTGGGTATGGTCAAATACCCGGGTATTGGGTATGGTTCACAAAATTCTGAGAGCACTGAAAATTGCTCGATTTTCATGTTCAACTATGACTATTAAAACAAAATAATACGCGTTGTTTTCACTTTAGTTTGACATTAATCCGTGCGACACCCCTCTTTTGCAATCAAACCCTGACTGATAACCATTCAATTGCTTCTTTAATACTGTTTGAGGCGTGTTTGGTAGTTAATTTCGT
>JAQGCX010000358.1:0-17997 GCA_034700205.1 Plectus parietinus
TGAAAGGCGGCAACCATGGTCTCGAACTTTTTACTAAAATCTTGTTTTCTATGATTTTTCAAATTATTTTTGTGATCATGGTTGTCGCCTTTCAGTCTCAAACCGCCAACCTACAGTAACCCGCCAGGAGCCACTTTTATGGCCACCTGCATTTTCAAAGCAGTATTTCGCGAGAACCATGCTGAATTGGGAAAAATCAAGTTATTTTTCGTGATCAGCAAAGTAAACTTTGTCAAGAGCAACCGAATTTTTTTCATTTCAGGGTCCCTTTAAGTGCGAACCAGAAGAGTGGTGAGCAGTTGGTAGGCGAGCAACTCTTGGCGCAGGTCATCGCCAGTTTTGACGATGACGGGCAGAAGTCGCCAGTTGGGAAGACGGCCGTAGGGCGAGGTCTCTTTGATGCGCGCGACCTTTTCCTCCCAGGGCTCGCTGAGGGCGGACGCGGACGGGTCTTCGGATGTGTGCTTGAGCTGCTTCTTCGGGGCCTGCACCCAGGCGCTCAGACGACGGCGGATGTCGGCCGCCGCGATCGTCACACCCGGTTCGCGCGAGTCGCTGCTCGTCGTGCTGTCCATCGACATCTGCGACAAAGTGTCCATCGGCGCTGGTTTGATCGACAGCTGCAACATCTCGTCACTAATGTTCGAAGCGGTGGAAACGTAATGAGAAAACGGATCGTGCCATTCACGCAGATGTGGGCAAACAGCTGCGCAATGGAATGTTAATCAAGCGATGTAGTAACGGCACCTGCGAGCTGATTTCGTCATCGTCATGAGTCCAGGCGTCGTCGTGGTCGATTCCATTTGGCTGCACGAGCGAGAAATGTACGGAAGGCAATTCATCGACGACATTCTCCCCGAAGCGTGGGGAGTGCGCCGCCGACAAGTCGGTGCGGGCGTCGGACACTTTCTGCGGGACCGGCGCTTGGTGGACATCGTCCACAGTCAGCACCTCGACAAATACGCAGTATGGAGCCTGAACAGTCACAACACTGAGACGAATCACAGGAAGAAAACGTACCTTATCCTTTGAGTTCAGAACACAACCAGCCGTGTGCGGAATGCGTAGGACCACATGTTTCAGCGTGTCGGAGAAGAAAGGCACCCACACGCGAGCCGGCAAGTTCAGGTTAAGCAGCGCCAACTCCGATATCAATCGAGCCGACTTTCCCTCTTTCCCCTGAATCGTCTTCAACCTATTGCCGATCGCCGTCAACGATTTCACAAAGTCCTGTTCCGGTTGTAATCGCGGCGCCTGAATTCAAATTCCACCATCAACTGCAACCACTCCCCAAACATCAACCAACCGAGCATCTGCATTGCACTTTTTGTCCAATCGAGCCGCTGTAGCTCAACGGTTCGGCGTCCATAAAACACTCGCAACCATTGTCGAATGCGCGACCCGAAGATAAATCGCCAGGAATGAGGAAACTTCGCGAACTAGCTGAACTCACGCTGCGTTTCATCCCGCCCTCTTTATGATAAACATCTGAAAAGCGAATCAATCCACTGGGCAGCTGGTCTTGATGGTCAATTGGCGAATTTTAGACGAAGGTTAGTAAAAAATGTGCAAAACGTGCACATGGGTCTGAGTAACGTGAGGGCTGAATGAGAAACAGGCAAGCATGCGCTTACTCTGTCGAAACAAGGAGCGCACTTGAGTGAGCGCTGGAGGCGTTCCACTGGCTGGTCGCGCAGGTCCCGACGTCGCACAGAACAAAGGAAACGCTAGACAAGCACCGTCACTGTTACGCATGCATCATCCACTATTAAAGCGGGGCGACCACACTGATCGGCAAAATACATTTCGCACAACTGCAATTAAAAACGACAAACAACAGATACAGTCGGAAACTCGGCGACCATACCGGGCTAAAAACTACGGTACCTAACGCAAAAGATGTGCGCGCCCGATCGGGCAACGCAAAAAATAGCATATTGATTTATATGCCGTAATGCTTAGCAAACCACGCCCGGTCTGGACGCCAAGTTATTTTATAGTACTCTCTGAGACGCAATAGCTATATTAAAAAGAAAAAACGCGTTCATTCAATTAGCGATGCAAGCATGAAACATGCACAATGAATCAGCAATCGAACCAGGTGCAAAGGCAATCGATTGAAGAAAATTACCGGCGTCAGAGCGCGACCGCTGGTGCGATTTCAGTTTCACCTCGCCACCAGGAAGTGTGGGCAATGGACTGGACATGGATGGCGGCCTCAATTCTTCCGACATAATCATGTTGCGCAGTTTGCAGCCTTGTGGCTTCTTCTTCGACCCGCGGTACATCTCTACACCGTATGCTTCCAGCAACCAGGCACATTGCAGCGAGAACTCGATACTTTCGCGACAGCTGCAAAGCAACAACTATCCTTATCTGGGTAACACTGTACCTGTACTCCGTCCGTTCAACCGTGACTGAGTGAGCGTCACCATACTCAGTCGTACACAATTCAGACTAAGCCTAAGCCAAATAATAAGCTTAAAGTAATTTAGACTTAACCTAAGCCAACAAATAAAGCTAAAAGCATTTCTAGACTAAGCCAATTCAAATAATAAACAAAACTTATCGTTGGTTATTCGTTATACTTTGAATTCTATTCGTTTAATCAGCACTCGCTACTTCAATTTGATTTGACTGCACTCGGTCAGTATGCTGTGAACAACCCAAGCTAATGTGCGCTATGCTGGCCTGAGCAATTTGACCTATGATCTATTGATTGACCGGGTGTCCCCGCACTGGAGGTATCCACAAGGCACAGCCTTACCCCTTATCTGACACACAGTAAAACTGTAATAAGATATCCCTCATATCCCATAAGAAACTGTTTAGCACAATAATCGAATGACACTAATTTTTACCGTTGGACGATGTACGGGTGAAGCACTTCGGCAACTTCGCGAATGTTGATGTACAGATTGACTAGTTGAGGAACGTAAAAGTCCACTGCTTCGTTGTCGAAGAAAAACAGACGATTGCCTAAATTCGTAACTTAAATCATATAAATTACTGCACAATGCAGCGATGACCAACCAAGATATGTGAGCACACCAGGTTCTTTGGAGTTGTACAGGTACTGCATGGCGATGGTAACGTTGAACATCTTCGACTCGAACAGTCGCAGCAGCCAGCTCTGCGACTGCACCGTCAGCGTTGGCACGGGCGGCGGCGATATCGGTTGCTCGGAAATGGGCTCGATGCGTCGTTCGCCGCCGTTGTTGGTGGTCTCGGGCTCTTCCTCCATCTCCATCGCGTCCTGAGCCGAGTCGATCACTGGCGGCATGCCCTGTGCTTGCTGCTGCTGTTGCAGCTCATGTGCCGCTGCTAGCGAAGGGGCCGACAGTGTCTGTTCGTTGTCGGTCAGGTTGAACGCCTCTTTCAGTTTGCAGCGCGAGCACAGCCCGAGAGTCGAGTGGGCGCAATTTCGACCAGAAGAAGACATCCGCGGTTCTTCGTCCAAATTCATTCCTTCAATCACTTCATCACACGGTTTCATTCGCCATCGATGGGACTGTTTCTTGACTACATGAAACAACTGCAACTTTTCTTTGTCTCTGAGGCTGGCGTTTTATTTCGTTGTTGGTTACAATCCGGATTATGTGCAAAACAAATTATTTACAAAATACGGTATGCGCGCCAGTTGTAAGGGATCGTTTCAATCGTTATTCAGGGTAATCGCTTTGGGGTTATACTTAATCAATCAAAATATAACGTGACAATCAAGAAGGTAAAGATTGTTTTTTTTACCACATTTCAAAATGAAAACAAGATGGTGTGTTTAGAATGTCACTTTGCTATCGTTTGGATTAGGCGAGTGGTCGCTTGAGGCGGCATCATCTGTCTCCGATGAGTAGATCACCACCACCGTCGAATAGTCTCCTCAGCGGTTCAAGTCAGGGATCTAACGAGCAGAGCGAGTTAGAGGAGAACAGCGAAGATGATCTGGCGTCCAATCGCACTCAGGTCATCTCCGACCCCGACGACTGCACCGAGGAAGCCACTCTCTTCCAGTTCATGGACTTGTCAGTTCTTGTTATGCAGTATTCACTCATTCCTAATCGAATCGCGTTCAGACTGGGGAAAGAAGCGCGGCAAGATCAGCAAGAGCGCTTGCTCGAAAGGCTGGTCGAACATCTCGAATGCCCTCTCTGCACGGGACTGATGATCGATGTCTGTTGGCCATTGTGATGCACGAAGGCTTACTGTATGGGATGGGTTGCAGCCGGTGGCGCTGAGCTGCGGGCACACGCTGTGCAAGAAGTGCGCGTGGACGGGACTCGACAATAAGCGGTGCATGTCCTGCGGGACGGTGCAAATCAAGAGTCGGCTACTCGACAAGAACTACATCGTCGCCGAAGCGGTCGCACTCCACGTCGAGCACCTGCCCGAGGAGCTCCGTCTCGTGTACGAGAAGAGGCGGCGCGAACATGCCGGTCAGTTCCCTTATTCGAACACGGAACCGATCGATTGCAATTCCTCAATCGTTCAGAGCGCTTGGCCCAAGTACTCGAAACACCGAAGGAGCAAGATCCGCCGCCTCCCCCCCGAAACCCCATGCAACCCGGCCTCGGGTTCATGCAGCGTCGTGGTCGTCGGCTGCGGCCCCGGCGTCTCCGTCCCTGAACGGCGTCGGTCACCTTCTCTCCTGCAGCGCACAGAAACTCACCCACTGCCACAGCATCAACTACGGTCCCTTCAAGTACTTCTCATACGACCACCTTGATTAACAAATCATCGCAGCGTCTCTTTATTGTCACTGTTTACGTGCAATAAAGCTTCTTTCGCCAAAAAAACAGAATTTGTGTGCAAGTGCAATGCCCATGGGCGGGAAAATAGATCAGTCGAATTGTCATTGGTCCCGAACGGAATTGTGAGTAGCGTATTTTGGAACGGGCGTCACGAGAGCACGGTCTTCTCCAGCTGCCGCCGGGCGTCGACGCCGTCGACCTTCATGTTCTACACGTGTTCCGCCGTTCCAGGCGCTGCCGGCCGAGTCGGCGAACGCCCACATAGAAATGCGACAACTAATGTTGCTCCTTGCGCGCTAACATTGACAGGCAGGTTAAGAAGCGGCGGAAGCCGACGTAATGCGCATGAACACGACGAAAGCCGTTTTCTTCAACTTGATATTGGGCTTAGACCTCGCGTGTCAGGACGAAGTGGATAGTGGGGATGTGTGTGCATAATTTGTGCAGAGTGGCGGCTTGTGGGACGTGCGATTTGAGAGAGTTAGTGCATATGCGCAGAACAGGTTCCCGTCTGCTTGTTTGTCAGTGTCGTCCGACGCGCCGCGAAGGAACTCAGTCCGCTCTGTAGGCGTCGGGGCGCTTGGCGTTGATGTATGCATTCACTGTGACTGTTTACATGAATCACTTGCGAGAGATACGGCGCGTCTGTAGATTGCTAGGCTGTAAGTGCCGCGTGCTAGTGATGACGCCGGTTGTTGAAGCGCCGCTGCCATGAGCGGCAAGGCGAAGAACAGTCTGGGCACGGTGGTAGAGTGCTCGGAGACGGGCGAGGACGCGCCGGAGTCGGCGCCCATACGCCAGAACGGAGCGGCGAAAAGTCGCGAGAAGGCGAAACGACGCGCCACCTTCGGCGGATCCCGACTTAGTCTACACACATTGCTCTTCTCCAGTAACAAGGAGAAAGAAAAGTAGGCCTTTCAATGTTTACATATGTCATATTGTTTCTTATTTATCTTACACACGCTTGAATAATCTGGCAAAGTTGAACGAGTGGAGTTGTTAGATGGGTAATCTTTCAGGAACCCAGAGAAGATGAGTCGCTCGGCGAACGATTTACACGCGACGGTGAGCGAGGACGAAGGGGAGCAGGGATCGGCGTCGTCGGGGTCGGTGGGCGCGCACACGCCACCCGTCGCGCGATCCTCCAAGTCGAAAAGCAAGGAGTGCCCTCTGTGCTACGTCCGGCAGCCGTCGGCGAACTTCCCCAAGCTCACTTGCTGCTCACACCGATCGTGCAAGTCTTGTCTCGTTCAGGTTATTACTTCATTTTTCTTATTTCCTTATTTCATCATCTCATCCCATCCCTGTTTAGTATTTGCAAGTCGAGATCTTGGAGAGCCGAGTCATGGTCAGCTGTCCCGAATGCAGCGAGTATTTACATCCGACGGATATTCATTCGCTGATGGCCGCTCAGCCGCAGACGATCGACAAGTACGAGAGCTTCTCGCTGCGTCGCGTGCTCATGACCGACCCGGACACTCGTTGGTGCCCCGCGCCGGACTGCAGGCAAGTTTCCCACACTTGATGAGGAAGAAGAGATGGAGTGTGATGTCATAGCCTTGATCGTCTGGTTTTGAATGGGCTGGAATGTAAGCGGATTGGCGTAAAGGTCATTAGTGGTGGGCGGACGAATAGAAGTATTGTGCTTCATGTAAAGCGAGCGAATATTTCGTGGATGCGGACGGAGTGATTGGATTGGTGGTGTGACCGGTGTACTCAGCGATGTTGTTTAAGCTATGCTGTTATTGCGACGGGCTGCGCGGCATGTCCGGAGATTCAATGTCAGCGCCCGGGCTGCGGCGCTCAATTCTGCTACCATTGCAAGATGGTATGGCACCCGAATCAAACCTGCGACGAGGCGAGAAGACAACGCGGTTCCTACGCCACAACGCAAATGAGCCTAGACAGCGCTCTCCGACGTGAGTATTTTCTTCACGGCTACACTTCTGCAATAGTATCCCCATTGACAACATTTTTCCTTTCATCATCTTCTAGACCTTACTCCTTTTAATATTTTATTTCTATGCACTTCCTATGGTGTTATTTTGGGAAGAAAATGAGAATAATCTCCATTCATAATGCGCGGACGTAACGACGCTCTGGATGAGAGATGTCTGCTGAGTGGGCTATTTTAATAGGAATATTCCACACACGCTTATCGAACAGCGATTGTTCTGTGAATAGGAATGATTCACTAATGAATGCATTTTCTTGCAGCTGGAGACATCAAAGCGTGTCCTAGATGTCACACATATATCGTCAAGATGAACGACGGCTCCTGCAACCACATGGTCTGCGCTTTATGCGGCGCCGAGTTCTGTTGGCTCTGTCTCAAGGAAATCAGCGACTTGCATTACCTCAGGTCTGCCCCCTGTTCTCACCATTTTTTCATTCACGCCGCCGCCTCATTAGTTTTAAATTAAAAGTAGAGCAGTTCTATATCTTGCGCAGCTCTTACATTTTTAATATGTTGTTATCTGTCTGGTGTGTGAGCGAGACATATTTCATCAAATCCTTGCATCAATGCATATCTGACTCTTCAGTCCGACTGGCTGCACGTTCTGGGGGAAGAAGCCGTGGACGCGGAAGAAGAAGCTGTTGTGGCAGTTGGGGACGCTGATCGGGGCGCCGGTGGGGATCGCGCTGATCGCGGGATTGGCGATCCCGGGCATCGTATTCGGCGTGCCCGTGTTCGTGGGCCGCAAGGTGCACCAGCGTCTGCGCAACAAGTCGAAGCTGCGTCGACGGCTGCTCACCGCCACCAGCGTCGTCGGCAGTCTGGTCGTCTCGCCCGTACTCGCAGTAATGGCCGTCGGTAAGTCAACAAACGCGCGCGGATTCATCCGAATCCGCAGTCGAGAGACGATGCTGTTTTTGCCCTTGCTGTGCACTTGACGAATTCTTTCCACCACAATCGATTTTGCTCAAACCGCAAGTAGGCGGACGGACTTCCGGGACGATTGACCAAAAAACCTGTTATAGAACCAGTTAAAACCCCTTGTTTGTCTCAGTCTAAGACTTAGTTAGCGGTGTACATGCTAGCCTAAGCCAAAGCCAAAGCGACCTGGACCTCTCTAAGCGACCTAACAAGCTTAGGAATGATGGCTCCTAACAGGTTTTTGGTGAATGGTGGGGATATCTAGACGGAGGACGTTTTATGCGATTGGCGGCGTGGCGTGCAGTGTGACGAAATGCAAACCTGCTGGCTACTGCGCATGGGAACTTTAGGACCCCTGCAAGGGTCGGTCTCATTAGAGGGAATGTGCGAATGCGGAACTGCAGTCGTGTCGCGCATTAACTTTTTATGCGCAGTGTGGCGCGGGTCTTTTATTGGGACGACGGGTCTGTCCGGTCTCCGCCAACAGCATCGATTCGACATGGTCCGCGCTTGTATTGTACTAGAAGCCCCGACGTTTCAGGCGTGGGTGTTCCTATTCTGCTCGCATACGTCTACGGGGTCGTCCCGCTCTCGTTGTGTCGCAACGGCGGCTGCGGCGTCAGCGCTAGCTCCTCCGGCCTTAAGCTCGACGATCTCGACGATGACGACATTTGGCGGATGACGGGAGGTACGTTGTGCGCTCAGAAATACTATCATTCAGTAATTAGTATGTAGGCGCCGTCTTATCCGAAATAATCTCTATAATATATTGTAAGAAGCATAATGCCATCACAGGCGGTTCGAATGAGCTGCACTGTGGCAAAAAATAATGCATTCCGTTTCAATTCAATTCGATAATGCGTTCTGTTTAAATTCATCCGTTTAATTTCTGATGTTCGTTGCTAATGAGCTGGCTGTCTCGGTAACCGTTCCATTAAATGTGCGCCCGTAGCGTTAATTGTTGGAACAGTTATGACGGCGGTCTGAAGAACAGTCTCGCGAGTGGAAAATATAACAGCGAAGGAAAAGGGCCAATATTTGTTCAGCGTTTACCAATGCGAACCACTGCGAGAACTAGCTTTGCACTTTTTCGCACCAGTAAGCCATTCCTTTCGGAGTACAATCAGCAGTCGGTACACGCAAACCTAAGCATAATTGAACTGGAAGGATAAATGTAATATTTTGGAAACTGATTTACCAGTGGAGGAGTCCGGCGAATATTGATTAGATTTGGGTCGAGTTGCAGGTTTGTCGGACACGCAAGAGAAGTCGCGTCTGTTGCGCGAAGACCGGCTGCTCGACGGCACCTCGATGGTCGCCGGAGCGTCCATCCACAGCGGCTCGTCCGTCGGCATCGGCAGTCAGCAGAATCGTCTCCAAGTTCAGGCCGAGATGTGCCGGCGACGTCCGAGCGTCGAGTCCGGCGCGACGAGTCTGGGCGAACGCTTCAACTACGAGGAGGCCAGCACCAAGGCCATGGCCGGCTCTACCTACTGCGACGACAAGGTGCGCGACTATTCCTATCCCATTCCTCGATCCGCGGGGAAAGTTCATCGATTATACACTAATCTAAATTGCAAAAAAGCTCCTGGGACGGCTAGAGTGACTGTTGGATAATGTGTTGATGCAGCAGCGAGCTTGTTTTCTATTTGTGTTTCTTTGATTGGATTTTCCATCGATGCTTGTGAAATGAGTTAATTTGCAGAGTGTGCATACGGTGTGCTCGGCGCAAGAGGCGGTCAGCTACTGCGAAGACGTGGCGAGCACCAAGGCGTGCGCCGGCTCCATGGCGGACGCCAAGTCGATCGGTGGCGGCGACTCGGCCAGTCTGCGCGTCTGCACCGGCTCCATCGGACCCGACAACGTCTCCGGTCGCCACTTTGTCCACACCGACCGAGGGTCGCCCGGTACGATTGTTCATTTCTCAATTGTGGATCATTTGATTGAAATTTTCAGCTCCATTGCTGGAGGAAGACTCTTGCGACGACGTTGCGGGCGATCAAGGCGACGCGACATCTTCCTCCAAGGCTCCACAGCAGGGGTAGTTGGCTTCTTATGGCGCTTACTTGATCGTGTGTATACTGGTGCGTTGTTCAGCAACGACAAGACGCATCGTCGTCAGCGCGCCATGAGCAGCGTGTCGTTCGGGCGGCAGTCCATGGAATTGTTCGAACCGATCGACGCCTACGACCCGTCCGACGACGGTCCATCGACTTCCCGTGCATCCCACAAGAGCAACCACCGGCACGCACTGCTCATGAGCAACGACGGTAAGGCGGTCTGCTTACTATCGAGATTACGGCGTCCAGTCGGGGGCTCTTCTGCTTCACCATTGCAGCATATAAATCCATAGTGCTATTGTTTGTGTTGCCTGATCAGGTTGAAAAAAAATGAGTACGCATGTTTTGTGTTAGGGTACGATATTTTGTAACCCCGCCTAGTTACCCTGATTTTGACAATATGTGCCATCATTTACACTAAATGCAATTGCAGGCGACGAAGGGGAGTTTCTTTTGCTGTCGCAGGACACATTCCGTCAGCTGCATCCGTCGATGAAGAGCATCAACGTGTGTGGTCGCGGAATGGAACTGTTGGAGGCGAAGAAATCGCGATCGGTGTCGATGTTGCTCGACACCCCCGCGGACCTCAAGCACATGCTGCTCAACTCGACCGACCCGTGGGCGGTCTTCAGTCGGCTCAAGTCGGGCCGCCAACCCGACGTCATCGAGAAAAAGTACCCCGCCATTACGTTCTATTTCTACTAATCGTCTGAGTTAATTTCAGAGTGCCGCATAGCGGATCAAAGAGCGCCAGCTATAGTAGTCTACCCGAAGATGTGATTACGGTGGAACCGGTGGAGAGTGATTCACCGAGGAGAAAGGGACTGTTTCCTAAGTTCCTTGCTCGAAGGAAACGATAAATTCTTCGAACTTTTTTTTTTTGTCCCTCTTATTCATATTAAATTATGTCGCGAAATTTGCTTGTGTTTTTTGCACAGCGTCGTTTTTTTGCGCTGCATCGAGCCGCGCTTGTAATTACCGTCTTTCCGAATTCTTTCGCATTGAATCAATGAAAATTGAGCCGCATGCAGTTTTTTTCGAACGATTCATTTGCTCCCTGATGCCAATAATAGCTCCACTTTAATTGTTCTGTGGTGATATCGATTTGTACCGTCTTCTGTAATAACTGTCCGCTTTCCGAAAACGTCTATAATTCGTTTCGTGCAACAGTTTTTGTCGCGTATGCGCGAAAAAATGCGATCGGGTTGGTGGCTTAGCTCTGTTCTTGCTGAAGATATCTTGCTTCTTCTCTGAGTTGGTATTGTAATTTAGCTTTGTGTTCCATTCTTGTTTCTCGTTAGCCCACTGGTTCTTCAAGCTCTGCGCTTTTGTGAATACCTAAAAAGTATTCATTACTCTATGTTTCTTGTTTTGATTTTGTCCGACCGCCCGCCAGACCAAACCATAGGTGTACTTGGGGTCCCAAGATTGGGGGGGGAGGGGGTCGAAATTTTTTTTCCACCAAAAACGTCATTCTATCCAGTGCATAACCAATTTTTTTTTCGATTTCGAGTGGGGTCGTAAATTGAAATTTTTTTCCATGATTTGGGGGTAGCCACCCCCACCCAACCTCTCCCCAAATACAACTATGGACCAGACCTGATGTAGACTTTCGCTGACCGTCATGTGTATAGACCTTGATCCGACCTGTTTAATAACATCTTCTCATTTGTTACTCTCCTCTTAAGGTGAAATGTCACTGATCTTTCATTGCGTCGCTGCGATTTTCAAAATTCCTGTGAATTTTACACTAAGTACGAACATATTTCTTGATCAAGGCCTCGTGCTTTTGGTTCGATTGAAGCGTTGAGCAGAAGATTTATCTCGTGTATTTGCGTTGAATGTTGGGTGTTCGACTGTATATTGTTTGATCCGCACTGAAATTTATTTCGAAGAATAAATCACACTGCGGTCCAATGTGTTGTTGGCACAATTGTCATATAATACGCGTAATCAACGCAAACATTTAGTACCGCTATCTGGACCAAGTTGACATGAGAAATATATCTCTAATCTTCAGTGCCATGAAGTTAACCAGTCCGGAATTCTTGAGCTCTATTGAGGCGAGGAGTACATGCCCGAATTGCAACTGTTCGAGAAAGTATTTTTGCTACGACTGCCGACTGCTAATGCCAACAGTGTCGTCATTCGCACCGAAAGAAGTTCACGTGGGTTTCCGTCGACGAATGATGGATAATGTTTGCGTCATCTGCGATATCTTTAGTTACCAGCTGCTGTGGATATCGTCAAGCATCCGGGGGAGAAGAACGGGAAATGTACGGGCGTCCACTGCGTCCTTACAGCCCCTTCGTTCGTCCGCCTTTACGACTTTCCAGAGTTTCCGGATTACCGACAGAACGATAACACAAGCGGAACGGTTGGCAACTGTTTCTGGACAGGACTCTAGGTGCATACACGTTCAGGTTCTGATCTACCCTGACAAGAAGGCGATTTCAATTGCGGAATACGTGGAACAGTTCGGACAGATCAATCGGTTCGTGTTCCTGGACTGCACATGGGGTCAAGCGGCACGGATGCGGCGCGACGAACGTTTGAGCGGGCTGCCTGTCGTCAGACTCAATTCGTACCGCACCCAATACTGGCGTCCGCAGAAGGGCCACACCGAGGAAGATTTGGCCACCGTCGAGGCCGTCTATTACGCCATGCGAGAATATCGTCACACTGTTTCCGATTTACCCTATGACGGCGACTTTGATGATCTTCTGTTCTGGTTCGATCATTTCCACCGACTTGTCCATGATGGACGGGGAGTAAGCGAATAAACTCGCGCGCGAATAAACTTGCACATGCGTTCGTTGCTGTATTGTCACCTGTTTCGATCAGCCGATTCAATTTACCTAAATCCAGTCTGCGATTTAAAAAAAGCGAAAACGTTTTTGACGCTCAATTGATGAGCAGGCTGTGCATGATGCTTCGACGAGTCGGAAATGCACTGAAGCGGACATCTAGAATTCATCATGCGATGCCAATTTCATCTGGCGTGTTTGTACCGACAGAACCGGCACCGTCACAGGTGAGTCAGATTCGAAGAAATTGTTTTTACGCGTGCATGCTTGAAGATTGACGAATCGAAGGTGGAGCCGGCACCCGAGCTGAATCAGGAACTGGTCGACCATCTTGAGCGACTGTCTTTGGTTCGCTTCAGCAACGAAGACGCCGTGCGACACTTACGCAAGGCCATCCACTTCGCTAATCGACTCAAGCTCGTCGATACAACTGTGCGATGCAGTTGATTGCCACATAGCTCATCAGCTGTTAATTGTTCAGAATGTGAGACCGATGGAAAGTGTGCTCGAAGCGATGACTTGCCCGTTGCGGGAAGACGCCGTCACTGATGGAAATATCCGACAACAGGTGCTCTTCATTGATTCAGCTCGTTATTTCCCTCGGTTTTATGATCATCGATTTCAGGTACTTGACAATGCTGCTAATAGAGTTGAAGAATACTTTGTCACCCCACCAGGCAATATATCGCTCGAGAAAGCGCCAAAACTAGACTGGTCAAATTTATGGGACGATGCTGGTATGGCAGTTAATGTTCGCTCACTGCAGTACACGGTTGCTCATTTTAGCTTTGCCAAAGACGAAGACTTAGTTTCTCGCTGTTGAAAGATTTCTTTGAAATTTGAACGATTCCGATTGTTTACAATACTTTATTGTCTTGTCTTGTTTATTATGCGCAGAATAAGATACAATTTCAACGAATGAGCATTTGATGCAACAGTAACAACGATGCGGGGGAGAGAGAGTCGTGAAAATTGAACCGATCACAGTAGGAAGGACAGCAATTGTCGGCCGACAAACAATGTAAGCGGCTTAACCCAAAGCCAGTGGAGAATCAAACTTAGCAGCCAGAAGAGTTGCACGACAAGCGCGCGACTCTTTGGGAATTGCACAGGTCGTGCGGCCTGGCTGTCAGGGAAACACCCGTGCTTGGAGAAGTAGTCCAATCTCGCGTCTTTTTCTACCCACATATCGTAGAGAAACTTGCGCAGATTGGGCTCGTTGTCCACCAGCTCGTTGGACACCTTGTGGACGCTGTAATGGACGTCCACGCGCGCGTCGTTCCCCGGCCAATCGTTGAGCAGCGCTTGGCCGAGCACCGGAATTCCTTTACCCTTGGAATAGCCCAAAGTGATGTCGATGACGTAGTCGATCGACTTGTGATCAGCTGAAATCACTTGGTTGATGGACATGCGCGAACGGCTCGAATAGTCTCTAAGGCCGTGATTATACTCCGTGGAACATCCCGTGGCACATGTACAAAACATAGTAATCAATAACCTATGCTTTGTACATGTGCCGCGGAATGTTCCACGGAGTATAATCACGGCCTAATCGTTGTGCGAACATCGCCAATTCGTCATTCGGCAAGCACAGCTGACGTGCGGCCACAGAACGAGATAACGTGGCCCAATTAGTTATGGTGCTTTATCAGATACTCGACTCTTGACGGTAAAGAGCGTACGGTAGATACCACCGTAACCCCAAAATTTTAGATGTGCAATACTGACTAAATGACGTTGTGGAACATTTACTAGAAATAGATTTAAATCATATGAAGCAATGATGCTCACTACAATAAATTCTGAATTTTGAGCAGCGCGCGACATTCAATTGAAGGGTGATCGGTCGATTTCCGGTTAACCGTTCAAAAATTTTTTGATTATAAGCTTGAAGAACACTACCACTGATGCAGTGGTGCAATTTCGATAGCTTCGATATGAATGTACTGCAATCATAACGTTCATAACGTATGAAGTAATTTACGGCGATAGTAAATGAGAGGAACAGTTTCAATGCTTAAGGATTATTACTGAGGAATTTGCGTACCGCTCTGACCACCAATGATTCCATTTTTCGTCTTTGGACCGCAAACATCGAGGACGACTTTGGCTGCGCCCAAACGCGGCAGGGCGCAATGCTTGAGATCGGGATATCCGTGTTTTTTGGCAAACTTCTGAGCGCTCTCTTGCGCCAGAAACATTCGCGATCCCTCGGGATACATGACGATCCAGCCGTAGTCGTAGGCCCAGTAGTTTCGCTTGAGATGCTCGCCGAAACTACCCAACAACTGTTCGCGTTGACGAGCGCCGCCGTTAACAAAAAAGTTGCCGTGTAAGATCCACATCAGACCCAACGGCGTCCATTTCCAAATGTTGTAGATGAGCCAGAGATACTGCAAGTCAAAACAATGTCTTCCACTTTATACTGCTGCTGCGCGCTCTTACGCGTTCTGGTACGGTGCCCTTATTGTGCATAACTGTCATGAGCACGAAGTGGTCGCACAGGCCGAGATGATTGCAGACGACCAGACAACGGCGCTCTGTCAGCCCCGATACGTCGTCGCCCGATTCGAAAACTGCAACGATAATGATAATGTTTGAATGTTGGCGGACATACAAAAGTGTGTGAGAAAAGTGTGTGAGTGGGCATCGAGCGTGGGGTGGGGAGTTACTTTGAAGAAAGTGCGATAGCGCCGAGCTTCTTACGCAAAACTGCCATCTTACCATTGCCCCACAGCACAGCCCACATGCGGGTGAGCATCTCACCAAACAAGCTGTGCGATGCCTGAAAATCTTCGGGCAATTGTTGCTCCGCAAGTTACGACCTACTTGTCCCCACAAAATAGTGTAATCCCACGCGTTTCATTGATCGGGAATCGATCGCAGTTTTTAGGGCCAAGGCGGGCATTCACAGCGGATGCGTTTGGGAAATTCGGCTATTAGGAACGACTGAGGAGACCACACTATTGACCACCGGAAATGACATGTACATTCGACATTTGATCCTCACTAAGCCGTGCCAATTCCACTGACACGTGTCACAAAAACCTATATTGGATTGTACGCATTGTCAGTCATTAAAGGGCCTTGTTTACGATTAGGACGCCTCGGTCTCCGACGTGCATCAGGTGATTTTTAGCAATAACAGCGCTTTCCATCATTACTTGCGCTTTAAAGATAATTATCATATTTAGTTGTAAAATACGTGTTTCGTTAATGGATGATGTGGTGAGCGGTTAACGACGCGTGCGGAAGTAGTGTAAGTGAGTCAAAGACAGAGACAAGGGCGGAAGATTGATATTCGATAGTGGAACGACTTACTCCGCGCGCCGGAACCGAGACAACAGGACGCCCACTGATCGTTGACGAACCGACACAGCATATGTTCGAGCCTCAGGAACAGCGGTCGACTGAAATAAGCGGGTAATAGAGCAGTGTACTACGCGAGCGCAGTGTAACATGGGACGATATGAAGACGGATGACAGACGTACCTGACAAGCCGCAACGGCAACAGGAAACAGACGAAATAGATTGTACAGACGGCGGGTACGACGATGAACGTGGTCAGCCCCCAGTAGACGCCGAGGGTCCCAAACTGCAGCGAGCGCAGCAGCGCCATCCCGAGCAGCGCGCTCAGACGCGACGGCAGCGGACCGATAGTCGTCTTGTTGTGCGCGCTCGCTCGGTTCGCCGAGGTGCAGGCCGCAGCCGCCGTATCGAATGAATCGCCGACGCCGCGTCGATCGATACGCCAAGGCCGACTCCGCCTGCTCCGCACGTAATTGGTCGACTTGGTCGACGACTACGCGAATAGCTCTCTGCCAGCTCCTCTCTCCCCTCTGTCTCGCCTCTCCCCTTTCTATGCCCACTTTGCCGGCTTTTGGTGTTGCCTTGCATCCCAAGCAGCCGCCACTTATGTTTCTCATATTATTCCCACATATCTCGCATTGCGCCGCGCCTCGGCTTTTCGCCGTTAAGCGGATCGTAAATCGCTCGCAGACTGCCATTAAACTTCGTATGCATGTGGAATCAGCTGTCATCCATTGAACAGGGAATTATGCAATTTATTCAACCAGGGGTGTCGTCATATCATTTCACGCAGTTTGTGGGTGCAGTTACACTACTGGGCGAATCTTGCATTTCTAAGACATTATGCAGACAGTGACTCATAGTACGCAGTGACCGAGACATAGGAGCACTTTGCTGTTTGCTATTCAGACAACAACTCAGACGAAATATGTGTCCATGCGCTAGCCGGGATGGAGACGCGCTTGAGCTCATTGATTTGAGCAGCTGGTCTTCGGTCGGGTCGTCTTCACACTATCACTGTTCGACTCGCCGTGACGCAATGTGGGTGCTAACGCTTTGATGAGCTACCTTATCACAGTGTGGGTCGGTTTGTGTCGGTCTCCGATCGACCATTACTAGATGCGCTCCAGTCGTCAAATCAACATGTCCACTCTCCACACACTTCTCCTGATAGTTTTTGGTATGTCTCTGCATCATGATGCTAACGCTTAAGGTGCCCGTATACTTCGAATAACACGTGTTATATAATCTATATCTTAAACGCCGACCGTGTTTTTGCGTGCGTGTCCGATCAGGCCTCGCCCACTTTTTCTTATGTTCGGGTACTCCAGAAGTTTTCCGGGTCCCGGTCGGCTCAGGACGGTACGCATAAGGGGAAGCCCGTTCCTACCGTACCGTTGTCGTCACGACTGTGTACGCGGCAATTCAAATCTGCACAATCGCTGCGAGACCCAGACCACATTTGAAATCAAAATTATGTGGAACCATCTGTAACGTTCTGAAATGTTTTTTATCGTAAGCCGGGCAATCGCTGCAAGACCCAGATCTCATTTAAACTGAAAATTTGTGGAACCATGTGGAACGTTATGGAATGTTTTCTACCGTAACCCGGGCAATCGCTGCAAGACCCAGATATCGTTTAAAAGAGAGATTACTGGTAATCATTGGAAGGACATGAACATGCATGGTGATATGTGAAGTGAATGGCACGCAGCGCCGCGAGCTTTACAGTACGCCTCTCTTTCGAATATAAGAGGTCGTCCACGGTAGATTCGACCTGACTGTTCCGGGGTGAATCACAGATCCTTTTGGGACTAGTACAGAGTTGTAGAGATTGAAACTTTGTGTTATAATCTTCGAACGGACCTTCCGTTGCCAAGTTATGGTCGATTGAAAAAATGGACGATTTTTTAATTTTGACGAAAATTGCACATCACTCGATTATTCAGCCCACAACTCTGCTAATACAAACCCGTCAACCGTCAGCTCTGAAATTTTGACCAAAAAAAAAAAGGTCGCCGGTTTCGCCGGTTTCATTTCAGCCAGTGCAAATTCAAAAAAATGCCTTTTTAGGGAGCAATCACAGGGGGGACCCTTATATTGCTCGTTTTTTTGCACCCCCCAGGCCTCGGACCCCAAAGTTGCAAACCAGTCTGGGGGGGGGGGGGGTACGCACCCCCCCCCCGCGCACCGC
>JAQGCX010000359.1:0-17950 GCA_034700205.1 Plectus parietinus
TTTCGCAGAGAACGGGCTCTCAAAGTGCGACGCATCACAAAAAAATCGGGATCTGATCACGTGAGATCTTCGTGCGCACCAGCTAATTAAATAACTAGGTTAAATAACTTAGTTACTTAGTTGCAACACTGGTACTGAGTGGAGTTGCACATTCTTGTTTAAGTATGGGTTCTTGGCCACTACGATGACACGGCCCTGGTCACGCGAACAGTTGGTTTTTCGCTATCGCGCTTCAGAAAAAACCTTGAGTTGCCCAAGTGCGGACCGCAGATGCAGAAAGATATATACCTTGTTCAATATTTCAAATTGTTATTGTGTTTTGTAAATGTTGAATTTGAAAATGATTTCAAATTTGAAAGAGAAGACTTGTTTTTGCGTTCACAAGAACGTACGAGAATCGATCACATGATCAAGGCATTCAACATTAAAAATCAACAAATACATGGTTCGATATGGCCACAACGGAACGAAATAGCGGTCGATGTCCCGATTTCGATCAACATTAACATACATGAGAAGACAATTAAGCAACAACGTAATACAAACAGTAATAACGAAGTAAATTCAACCAGCTGTTAACAGAAGTAAGAATGAAACAAAGCCGTATTTGCATTCGTGATTCGTTGCACGAAATTAACCGGCTACCGTACCAGATCACTGTGCCTTGAGACGCAACTGCGCCAAGAGACGTGTACAGCCGGCTTTTTGCCTAAAAAAGGACTTATTTGAGATTTATGAATGAATGGAATGTGACACAAATGGTAATGAGACTAGTAAAGGAACTCGTTCCTCACAACAACGCCTTGGGAAGTGGAGGGGGGATTGGCCATGTTCGACGCGAAAAGAAACCACCCCCTTTCGCGAGCAGAACTCAAAAGAGAACAAAATGTATCAAGTTACCCAAGAAAAATTTGCCGCTACGAGGCAAATAGTAATTTACTTCCTCACTTCCCTTTTCTACTGTTTGTGGGATGGGGCCGGAAAACAAATTGTTCAATTTCGGGTACACCTGCATAAACTCTCATTTGAATTCAACTTCATATGTGTGTGTACACTCAGGTTCCGAAAAAGTTTGCGGGAGGTGGGTTGGTGGTTGGCATATGTAAATTTGATAAACATACAATAATTGTGATGGTAAATTTGAATTTACGCCCTTAAGTACCGTATTTGTAATTGCAATATCAAAAAAAGGTATCAGGAAATGTTGGAGGAGAATGGACACTGACCGGTATTCAGACTTGACGCGGAAGGGTTGTCCATGGCCGGGAACGATCCAGTCGCTCATGCAGACCATGAGGTTGGCATTCTGGCGTTGCGTGGCAGCGTCCCAGACGCCCTCTTGCGGCGGCATGTTCGACTTCTGCATCTCGATCATCTCTTCCGATGGGATGAGATCGCCCACAATCGCCATCGAGCCGTAGCCGGGCACGTTGTGCACGAGCAGCGACAGATCCTGTTGCGTGTGGCCGGGTGTCTTCCACAGTTCCACGTTTGTCGACAGCTTACGGTATGGGCGCTAAATTGGAAAACCGTTGTATAATCTATGGCAAATACAGTCCATTGCTGTTTCACGGGGAGGAAATTAATCGAAGAAACATTTTGCATCCAGTCAAAGGCAGAGTGGGGCAAGGTTGGAGGGATGGGGGATGTAATACCAAAAATTTCGGGTCGGGGGGACATCCCTCATATCTTTGCCGGGCCCGATCTGGCACTTATTTTTAGCTTACAAAATTTTCCATCCCCCAATGAATTTTCATCCCCAAGGATCCAGACCCCACATCCTCTACCCCTGTCTAGGGAGGGGCAGAAAGGGGTTTGGAGTTGGACAAAAAAGAAATTCCAAGGCAAAAAGCCGCGCCCTGCCCAAAAGATATGAGCACGGAAGATGGATAATAATTTTTGGAAAAAATTTCCCGATCCCTCCGACCTTGCTTAAAACACAATTTTCAGGGTTCGACGTGGAAATATTATTAGTGATAAAAATGATAATAGGATATTAGAGACTCACATCACGCAATTCGGTGGGGGAGACGCTGCGACCAACGTACTGCATACTGTGGAAGAGAACGGTCTTCTGGCCGAAGAAGTTCATGTTGCCCATGTGGCCGGGGTGACCGTGGGTGATGACGACCAGGTCGATATCTTCCAGGGTAACGCCTTCCTTTGATAGACCTGCACATCAAAACACTCATTACCACCACATCACATGACGATATCAAAACACGCACGAATAACATGCAAGTAAATGCATGTAAAAATTGTATTTTGTCAAGCAGTTTTATTGCCTAAATGATATGTCAATCTGCACCAATGACACTGTCGAAAAGCACAGTTTTTCGTCGAATCGCATGTGATCTTCAGTCAAACATAATTAATGCAAAGAAAAGTGACGCATCTAGTTATTCGGAGTTTGAAAAACTCTGGATACAAAATTGTTTTGCGATGAAAAGTTTCACAAAACAAGAAAAACCAAAAATATTTAACTGCGCGACTAAAATGCCAAAATCGGCTTATTTTACGATAACTTTCTTTTCCCTTTAAAAGCCGCAAAGTTCTCTGTACATGTGAAACGAATAATTTTACTCATCGTAGTTGTACTTCCACTATTTTTCCCATAATCTATTATCTTATGGAACCATATTGATTTCTTTTTGCTCATAAGTTATACATCTGCGGTTGTTTGCTGAGAGAAAATACTAAACACGGGTGTTTTGTCTGGGCCTTGCAATGGGATAGTCATAATGCACCGATCGCGTCATAATTCGTGGCGGAGACGGCGAAGGTTGAGGGCGCGACAGAATAAGGCGACTGTCCTGTCTCCCTCCTTCCTCCAGAAAATATCCGTCATTTCCGGATGGTTCCGGAAATCGTCTCGTGCTGTTTCTTTGCGGAAATCGAGGACTGACGTCATCATCGGCGGCAATTTCAAACGGAGGATCGGCGTCTAAAAGGTGTTGCAGTGCCATTGTCAATTCTTGGTCGCGTACATAGCGATAGCCGTCGTACAGAATAATGAGGAACCAAATTTGAACGCAGGTGAAAGTGCAGCACATGACGATTAGAACCATTCCACCAACTTGAATCATTGACTTTATCTTCCTTCGTTCAATATCGTTCGTTCTCACTGCCACCAAATTGATGACCATCTTCGATTCATTCAAAACTAAGTAACTGAGAAAGACTATTGCAGAAACGCACAGCAAAACGGTGAAGACTTTCAGAACGATCTTCGGCAATATCCACAGAGATTTCTGTCGCCATATGCCGTACCATTTGGCGAGAATACCGATAATATGAAGGGAGAACATCATGGCCGAAGCAACGAACCAACCGGTCGCCACGGGATTTGACTTGATTGTCAGAAAGAGCTGCACACCTTTGCCAAGTGGGATACTCAGAAGAATAAAATCGACCACACCGACGAGTGCGCAGGCCAATTTCAAGTGGACGCAGCCGAAACAACAGCGGTAGGATCGGGCCCATTGTTCGTAGGCGGAGACGCCGTCGGGAGCCGAGGCGTCCACCTCTGTTTGGCCGTCTTTTGGCGGTTGTTCAATGGGAACACCGCCCATTTCGCGAGGCCGCACGTGGCGGTTTCGGTCGATTCAGTGTCGCGGCGTCGGCGCCCGGGCGTCGTCTCTTCCTCGCTTCGACGCTTACGGCGACGCTCCACCACTAATTCTATCAGCCAATAGCGCGCGTCTTCGCATGTGCATACATCAACGCGCGTTGCGTTCGAATTTTCGTTGAGATGCACCGGCGCAGGCACGCATGGGCCACTAATCGAATCGACCGCGCAGAAGAAGATGCCTCTTTCGCAGCAATATGCACGCGAAGACATGTTTGCATCCCCTGAGAGCGCCACCCGCGCCGCCGGCCCCATCCAGCCCTGTCCAGTCGATTAATTCCAACGACGCGGTTTTAATGCACACTCCAAGGGATAGAGTTTATGTAAGATGAGTAAGCAAGCACATGCTGACGGGCTCAGCGCCCGGGGGCCTAAGCAAATAGAAATGACTCAGGACGAGTTCGGCTCGCAGAGACGCAGAGAGGAGAAAAAGGGCAAAGTTTTCTGGCGAAAACAAGCCGCTAGCATGCGGCATAAGATTGTACTTCAACCTGCAGCGCTCATAGCTCAAAAGCTCAAAAGTACGGTATTGCAGAGCGGCCACAGATGTCATGGGCGTAGCCAAGGTTGGTCGGAAGCGGGGCTTTTTGAAAAAAGGCAAGGGGGACCATTCTCTCTTTATTTTCGGCGGCCGATTTCGAGGGGGCTTAAACCCCCTCTCAATCTTCCTAGTTACGCCCTTGATAGGTGAACTTGGGGGAAGTATTATCTCCTCGCAAAATTTGCGAAAAATGGGTCGAGTTTCCAACCTCCTCGAAATCAAGGTACAAATGAAAAAAATTGGACAACACTGGATAGAATGAGGTTTTGACCAAAAAGTTCTTTCAATCCCCTTTTTTGGGTTTTGGATTTCCAACCCCCCTTCAGATTGCAACCCTAAGTCTATGACTATGAGCGCGGGAATGAAAATCTTAGTTATAGCAGGGTGACGAGCAATCCAGTACCGCAGGCTACTTGACATATTTTGGCAAAAGCGCGGTATTATTAGCGCATGTTAGCTTCATAGGGCGGTGGGGGTGACTTGATCAGCGGTGGTTGTAGGCTGTAGCAGCATTCATCGGCTACGGGAGCCGTGGCCAATGGCTGGAGCTCGATGGTGGTGCTGGTGGTAGCGTGCAGATGGTAGCGCTTCTCGCGCAAGTACTTGAAAGACGTGAACACCACCCAGAAGAACCACAGCTCGATGAAGATGGAGAGTGCGACGACGAACAGCAACCCGGCCATCGTAGTACGCAGGACGAGGTCCAGCTCATTGCGTTCCTGATCAGTCATCTTCTTGCCTTCGCCATGCAGGTTCTAGGAGACAGTTTCCAATAGAAGGGGTAAGAAAAATAAATGGAGATCTCAGTGATGAAACTTCCAGAGAGGGGGAGATAGGATATGGAGTATCTTGAAGCGCGCTTCCAAAATCATGTCCTTCATCATAGTAAACTATGGGAAGAGCAACTAGCGACAGCCGGGGTGGGGTGGGGGCACTCCCATTCAGTTGAAAATTGCATTGTCCTTAAGCATAAAGGAGCAAAGATGTTTTTTGGGGTGGGGGTTGGCGGTTGGCTGTTATCTTTAACGAAGTGGGCGGAGTTTTGCAACCTCCCCTCGGCAGTGTAGTGAAGAAAAAACTGGCAATGTACCCCCCACTGAACTTTTGGGCGCCAAAACACCTAAGCCTTGCAATTTGATTTGATTAATTTGTACCTCGTACATAGCAATCAATGTGCTATTGACGTTGTTTGCTTCGCTGAAGAAGTAGACGATGGTGGCAATCGCAAGCGCGATCAGTAGCCCCAGCGTCACCAATTGCAGAGTAAGCTTGGGCAGCAACAGCCGAGGCTGACCCGTATATACTGCCGCAAACAGAGTCACAATCGCCAACAAATTCCAGATGAAAAGTATGAGAATCAGAAAGAACAGTAGCTTGTTGATCGCCGAGCTAAATGCAACGAATCCATTGTTTTCTTAGGACTGACGAGAAATCTCTACGTTTCACTTTTCAGAGGGAAAGAGAGCAACCTAATTCATACATTTTACTAGGGCACCGTCTAGTACTCAAAATGTTACGACGGTTATGAGTTGCACATAGCTCATTGGGGTTGCCTATTGCTGGTGGGTGATTTCGGCGACGGGTGGAAGGGGATGGGCTATATAAGAACATCTCTCTGGGGGGGGTGCGTACCCCCACATAACACCAAGCGCGGTCGCCACTATGTGGCGAACACGTTTATTCAAAAATACGGGGGTATTTTCCCCCGTTCCCTCTTCCTTTTCACCCACATTCAGTTGTCCTTATATGGCAATACAGTATATCCTAATCTAATCACCGACGTAAAGCCTGCTAATATCCAGTGGAAAGAGTATTAGGAGAGACGTAACTGTGAAATGATAATAATTCAGCGACTACGCAAAAAAAGGTTTGAAATAGGTCTTGTAGAAAGGACGGGAATTCCTCCATCTGTGTAATTCAGCTTTTCTTCGTCACAGGCTCAGAGCAAAACCGAATTAATCTACTCCTACGGAATCCATCTCAAATTTGATTTGACAGTTGGCAAACAAGCTAATCTGCACCTACTGTACATACGAATATAGTTCAATTTAATGCGAAATAGTAAAAAACAAGCCGTTATACTACTTCTGCACATATTTGCCTGCAACAGCAAAGATCTGTCTATTAAAAAGATTTGAAAGCTATGCCTATTTAACGTAGATCAAATAGCTACATAAATACGATTGGTATTTTGATATGTACGCGTTCTGAGTATTCAATTAGCTCATTTTGCTGTTGCGGACGCTCAAATGTAACTAGGTATGAAAAATGAACTGAATATGATGTTGCCTAACAAAATAAAAGTTTCGTACGGTGAATCGATGGCAGAGAAATACATTTCGCCGAGTCGGTATAGATTGCCACCAACGCCCAGCGCGTCCACGACTCCAATGATCAATGCACCGGTACGAACATGACACGTGCAGCACAAGCAGCAGCACATGTACCGAGCGGCTGAGTCAGAAAATGGTTGCCGACCACCCAACGCACGATTGTACTCGTACTTCATTTTCAAACTTCTATTGTCCATAATGTTAGCACAGTGTGTTTGGAAGGAGACAGCTCTCGAATATTCCGCGAATACTCGTGATTAGTATGTCACTAAATATATTAATACTCATACATCAAGTCCTGCGGCGTAATCTCCTATTTTGCCATTTATCTATTGTCTTGCTTTGAAGGACTTTCAACTCAGGGAAGAGGACATAATAGAGAGGATCTCAGACGGATATAATTTCGCGTTCGATTTAGAATGATAATGGTCGTTTTCTGAGAAAAATAAATTTTTCTGCGATTCGCAACGCATAAATTGAACTGCACATTTGAGGATACTGTATCGAAGCCGATTGCGGAAGTTCTATAAAAGAAATAGATACATAATGGCAGTAGATATCGATGACATTTTCTCCTATTTAAAAAATAAGAAATCTTATATTGCCATGTAATATTTGAGGGGAAAGAAATTAGAGAAATCTCCAACCAGACACACTACACCATCCAGTGAGAAAAGCAGTGTCCGATGATCTTTATATAAGCGCGAAGGCAGACGCCCGGTTGCTATGTGATCAGGCTGAGATCATCACCCAGAGGGTCTCGTTGTTTCACCGTCGCATCTCGTAAAGAATCGCCGCTATCGACCGCCGTCAAAGCCAATATACAGCGACCGCCGACCGGCCACATAGACGCCTTGACGAGCGGCACCACAGCGCGAATCGATCCTAACCAAATGTCTCAAAAAACAGCAGACAGATAGGTGGGTGAATGTACCGTATTGTCCGCCACACTGTGGATTGGTACAGAAAGCTATGGAGATTGACAGTTCACGTTATTGCTGCGACATAGTTGCTTTGTCACATGCCGCAACCACAACCCATTCACTACTGCGGGATTACCGATGTGAAGCCAGTTTTCTGCAGCAGAGATGGAACAAAATCGAATTACTGCTTACATCATGGCTGCGTAATACTAATGATCTCAGATGTAGATATTGTGGGAGGAAAAATAGCACAATTACAGAGCCCACAGGCGTTCCACGCTTCGCAAATTTTAACACGTCTTTGAGATTTGATTGCGAAATGAAACCAAGTGTACACAATCAAATCAGGCGCAAGACATTTCGTCATCAATCTTTATGTCTCAGTCATGTGAACGTCGTATTGTTTTGTTTTTGCACCCTATACTCTTTCAAACTGAAGGATATTATAATCCTGTCCCTCAACTATAAATCATATCAGTGTTGAGACGAGTGATTTAATTAGTAAAAATTAATTCCTGGTTCTGCACAACCCGTACAAAGAACACTGACGCACATCTAAAATGCAGTGTGACCGCGACAGACAAATAAAAAGGTTAATTAAACGCCATGCATGGATCGCAGTTGCTAAGCATTAAAACCAATTGTATCAGATAAAAATGTTATGCATCGAAGTCACGCGCGCTATAGCAGCTTTAATTGCTGCAAAACAGATCTTTCAACCAAAAATTAAAACTCACGAGACTTGCTCAGACAAAACGTGCTTTTCGACACTGCAAAATTTACATGAACCATTTTTCCCTTGAAAAAATGGCTTAGTTTTGAATAGCAAATATTTAGAAATTCGATAGCTTTCATATCGTGACGCCAACCATACCTGTAGCTAGGGTTTGTGGCCTGAAGATGAGACAGGCCCAACCGGGAGCGGGGGTGGCTTAGGAATTAAAAAGCCCTGGACGGGGTTGACAAAGGGGTATCTATAGATGCGTCGGTCCAGACTGAGGAGTCTATTATAGTCTGATATATGATATATATGAATATTTCTGCAGGATTTTTACGCGCCACTTGGTGGTACGTCGTCCACTCTATAACAGACTCTTCAGGCTGGACCGACACATCTATAGGGGTATCCCCACCATACTCTGCCCCAACGGTTATAGCTCTGATGCCACGCCACGTCCGCACAACATAATGTACTTTCGTCCCCTCCTTATCCAAAAAAGCAGAGCAATAGTCATGTTCCAAGCATAACTTTGACTCACTTTGCAGCAGTCGTTCTGTCTCGGAGGAGGCGCCGGTGTCAACGAGGATATGGATGTCGCCGTCCTTGACGAGGGTGATGCTGGCGATGCTCTCGTACAGCTCCTCGCTCAGAGCACGCACGCTACCGGCCTAAATTAATTAGCAAATTCTACAGTAGAAGCAGAAAATATTTTCCAATTATTTTTTTAATGGTGTGGAAACCCAACCGAACCTTTCCTATTGCCTTCGTTTTCACTGTCTCATTGTTCAGAAATATTTCTCTCCCTCCTACTTCATCCCAGAACACGTTAATAGGACAATTTGCGCAGCACGTACAAACTGCAATTATAACTCTGAGAGTCTGTGGCTCTGGCCTGGAAAAAGAGCGTCCCCGTTTTACTTATCTCATATTGCGTCCCCATATATTCTGAAGCGTAATTACTATTCAATATTTCATGAAGTTTGTCGGAGAAACTGAAACAAAATCCGCCAAAAAATCACCTGAAGGACGCTGACGTTGACGGATGGCGAGCTGGAAGGCAGGATGACTGCGTTGACGCCGGGAGCGGCGGTGGTCGTGCTCCAGAGTCGCGCCCAGGGGTTGACGACGGGGCCCGCAGTCGTTATCGAGAACTCCGTGGTGGTGGTGGTGGTGGTCGTGCTGCTCGGAGTGCTCGTTGGCGTCGGCGTCTCTGTCGACTCGAATGGTTCGTATGGCGTCACACGGTTGTAGATGTTGTTCCATGGGGTGCTGCTGAAAAAGTAAAAGTGAAAGAAACATTTTTCAAGCTGTGGGAAGGAGGAACATGGAAGGCAACGGGGGCAGCGTAATCTCTTATGGAATTTGGTGTTAGGTGACGATGTCAATCATGTACGTGAGTGTCTGCGCGATCGCTATTTTGCTGTCTATTCACTGCTCACTGAATTAGTTCATATTTGACTACAAGCATATCTTTGGCTACCGCCGCCTCGCCAGCTTGCTGGGGAGGAGGAGGGGAGAGTTGTTCAGTCAGTGCACAGGCGGTCCTTGTCGACACCGCCAAGTGTGACAAAGACAATCTCCAGAACCCTCCGTCTGTCTGTCACTTTGCGATAAAATTTAGGGGAAGGTTGACGCTGGTCCCTTAACATTACGGCCCCCCATATTCGGTTTTAAAGCGAACACTTTCTGACGAATTCTAGAACAACTTCTTGTTTGCTGCTCCCCAAGTAAAATATAACTGCCAGTAAATGATTCTATGACACTGTGGTGTGGTATCTGTAAACATGTATAACCCCTCGCATTTTCGCCTACGTATGTGGCAATAAGTATCTGTATCGTCCTTCACGGCTGATCGTCGTTGAAAAATAGGAATTGGTGTCATGGAGAAGGGCAAGGGGAGGACTGGCCCAAAAACGCATCACTTTGCTTACCGATCCTTGATGTACCAGGGATTCCCTCGGCGGAGAGGTTGTTGAGTGGTGAGCGGCGTCCAACGACGGAAGCCCGAGGTCGTCCGGCCGCCGAGGTTGTTCCAGTTGAATGGCGGTTGGATTGTTGTTTGCACTATAACGCGTCAACCGTTCATCTCCATTGACATCGGCCCCGATGCAGCAAACAATAAAGTAACCGCCCTACATTTTCAGTTGCCACCATGCAACAATTATTTAGCTTTTAGTACAGTCGAACCTGGAGAAGTGCACAAAGTGCATATCATTTGTTAGAACACACGCCACCGCACAAAGAGGCTACGCAGTTCTGCGTAGTGAGTTTTCATGTTGGCGTGTGCTCAAACAATTGATACGCATTTTGTGCACTTATCCCGGTTCGACTGTACAATGCATTCTTCTTCCGAATTGGATAAAAGAATCGTAACTTCGAGGGCAAGATACATTAAATTTTGATGAACCGTGCACGAGTTGCGTTAACAATCAGATTTGAATTTAGGGCATACTTGGTTATGATTCTTTAATGCTGTTCGCGAACAAAATGTCTTACAATTTTGTCTCAAGAATCGTGAGGAGATCAATTGACTTGAAAATAAACATTAATTAACTCGTGAAAAGGTTACTGCAATTTTGCCGTAAGCTAGGATATAGAGGAAGTATTTGAAACATGAAACCGGCTTTACGAAGCAATCATACGATGGATACTGTAAGTTTTCGAATAAAACGCATTTGTGTTTAGATCTTGGTTAAATGACACTAAAATCGGTAATTTCGAATGAGACACGGATCTATTAGCGAAATAGTAATAATATTATTGTTATTGAATTACACGAAAAAGATGAGAAAATATGGCCTTACCGCCATTAGGACGATTGCGCAGATCTTCACAGCAAATGGAGCGACCAAGAGCGAAACTTTGGTCGCAGAGGAAGCCGACTGGGCAATCGCCAACACTTGACGGGTTGCAGGACTTGTACTCTCCGGACAGAATCAATGGATCGGCGTCGAATGGGCAAACTGAAACCATATATTTGTTATATTTGTTATTGCATTAATATGGTTGCTCTATATTTCTTCAGCAATCCGTAATCAAACTGAGTCGTGACGACAATTTTTTCATTCGCTGGTAGAAATACGTTAAAAGTGCAAAAGTGCAAAAGTGCAAAGACGCTTGTCTCATTTTTTACGTAAGAATTTGAAAGGGGGTAGGAGGGTGGCCTATTTCTCTTAAATGCATTAGCTATTATATTATATAAGATATCGAAATGATTTAAAAGCGTATTGGAAGGAGAGGAAGGCTTCTCGGTTCATTCGTGAATAGCCACATTTTGCTGTCAAGTCACTATTTCTCTTCTATTCTATTTCACTTTCGTCTGTTTGTCGCTCCCCAAAAAGTGATTGTTCGGCTTTTTAGGCAACTCGTACTTGCCTCTGACAGAGCAGTTGAGTGAATAAACCTTGACATAATAAAAAGAGTTCCTCTTGACGCGCGAAATACGCCGAGAGGGGGGAAGGACGGAGCGGACCCAGGGTGACATTTTATAGCTGTGTAAGCAATCGTGAAGGATGGGCTAAACAAGCGAGTGACCACTCATGTCCTGCCCAAGTACCGCAACACATAAAACTACGGCTGTTGTTCAAATATTCTGGTGCCTTGCCGGAAAAGTAATTGTTAGAATGACCGTGTCCTTCAACTGGCTACTCGAATGCAAACTTGTCAATAGCGGGAAGGAAGATGTCAAGTGAAATGTAAATAATTGTAAATTGCCACAAACTGTTTGTAATTGTCAATATTACACAACTCGTTTTTCATTTAAAATTCGGACGTGCCCATAATGCAAAAACGATTACCCTTATTTAAAAAAACGACAACCTTTATTAGATTTGAAAAATATTTTTAAAAAGACTAAAAAATAAAATCACAGTTACAAAAATACCGTATTCTAAGAAATAGTAGCACATGCAGAAATGATAACCCCATGGGCTTTTCTCGTAATTTATTAGACTGACAAGAAATGAAAAATTGCCCCTGATTCCATGTTAAATGCGAAAATCTATATCAGGAGTCAGGACTAACCTTCTCGGTATAAAAAGATCATCAAAAAAAAATAGCTGTCGACCGATTTGGCATTTCAGAGACTGTCATATGATTTCTGCTAAAACACATCGATTCTACAGATAGCATCATAATTCATCTCAGATCTAATGAGATGGAAGATCGAAAGAAAGAAGAAACCTTTAAAAAAATATCAATTTCATTGAAAAATTCACCATCGCGTTCGCCGACCTTGACGCCACTGTTTCGTGGACCGGCCACGGTGACGGTCTCAGGTGGCTGCTGCTTGCCGAGACCAAAGATGCGGAGGATGGTGGACGCCAGGTCGCCGTCGGTATTGGCCGCGGCGATGGCCTGCTCGGCGCCCGCCGGCATGGAGTTTCGATTCGCCAAGATCCACTGCTTCAGCTGGTCACTCGTCGCTGGGTTTGCCGCGCTGACCGCCATCGCTGCAAAAATTGCGATATTTCATTTTCCGAAGAACATTAGAGTATATGGAGCACCAACTGGAAATCTAAGCATCATGATATGCTTCGGTAACAAATTGCCTCAAGAAAGACAAGAAAGAAATTATCGTTTCATTCGAATTCAATATTATTTTTGCACAATTGTACAGGAAATATTATTTGTGGAAGTTGGTTTTAACAATAGAAGCGGGCAGTGTGACAAAATAGAGAACATTTATAATACCAGAGGGACAAGGTAACAGGTATAGCAGGGTACTATGACACTGTATATGCAGTGCTGCAAAAGAGAGGGCAGTAAATTACAATGATTAAGCGCAGAAACACTTAAAGCACAGAACTTGGAACATTGCTGACCGTACCGTAAGCTATCAAGGCGAACAGTATGTTGATTGGACTCATGGCAGTAGAAATTTGTGCTGTGTAGCGAACCACTTGAGTTCAATGCGAGCGTGGAAGGTGAAGTCCGAAAATATGAGCCTGAGCGGCGGCCTTGGACTTGGACTAGAGTGAGTGAACAGAGCGCGGTGCGGAACCGACCGACACAAGGGACAGTGGGGGGACAGAGTGACCGTCTTCGGCCGTCGTCCGCGTCGGCTAAATAGGACGGTTGCGCGAGCCGCGCAGACGGTCGGAGGGGGCGCGGATATTTGTTGAGTGGGGCGAACGCGGCGCGCAATTGTTGACGGAAGCAATTGTTGCGGTGCTCTGGCGCGGGTCGAAAAAACCGATGCGAGGAAGTGCGGCCACACGGAACTCTTCGGAACCCGCCGCAAGGAGATGAACGGACCCGCGGGGGCGCCCTTTTCGCTACAAGACCTATGTCCGCGCGCTCATCTCCTGTCGTCTTTCGACTTGCGCGCGCTCTTTCCGCCGCGCCCGCGCCCCATTTGCTCAGCGCGCGCGGCTTTTTTCCGCCGCGCGACAACGAACAACCTCTTCGCGCGTCCACCTGCCGATTATGCGATTTCGTCTTTGCTCAAGCCAGACCTCCACTCCGGCACTCCCTCCGCGCGAGCAAGCAATCGTCCTGAGGGGTCTTCCGAGCAACTTGAAATTTGAACGCACGATTGCTCTGTCTCTTTGTTCGCCGCGCCGTCGATGACCGCCACTCATTAAGTACTGTACAATGCAACATTCTACAGACGTCTGACGCACCGTGTGAGCAAATGAGGAAAGAAAAAAGTGCCGACAGAGCAGAATCAGCCGGCGGTTAAAAAAGGGAACTGCGTGTAGGTACCCACTTTAGGGCTATTCATGAATTATTCATTACAGCTTTTACCAAGAAAATAGTATTCTACGACATTATCTAGCACCATATATATTGTTTGGGAGGAGGTGGGATACCCATCTACACTCAACTCGGAAGAAAAGAGAGGTAAGGGAAGGGTGCAACTTTAAATTTTCAAATTCCCCTTCCCGTTGGCGGTTTAGTACCTACTGTGTAACCCGCTGTAACTTTAGGAATCGAGAACACCAATGATGAGACCAGGGGCGTGGTTTGTGGGAGGGGGCGCAATGTTCACCAGGTTCCCTGTCAATACTTTGGTATGCATGAAAAGTTTCACGAGAATTTTATTGCTGCGTTGCGAACAGAAAAATAAGGGTCGTAGGGTGACTCTATAACATCCCCGTTCAGTGAAGGTTGTGATATCAGAAATTAATGATATCATATCATTATCATATCATCGAGAATTTTTTGGGCAGGATATCATATCATTATCATGTCATGTCAAGATTCTCATATTATATCAGAAATTAAACTAATTAATGATATGAAATTCAAAATTAGTGCGAATTATTGTTGCATTTTTATCTATTTCTTCAATTTTCAAAGAAAACATTCACTTTCCCATGCAAAGAACTTTCACATTATATTGTATCAGAAATTGCAAACTAAAGAAATCATATCATATCATAATGTGGTCATTTTCCATATCATCAATCTTCATTGCCCCCGTTACTGACAAATTATACCACTTTCCAAGAATACTGTCAGCAAAATTGATTTGTGTTACTAAAACCTTTGACTGGTAACTGAGCTAATCTTAGTAAAAACTTTTGGGGTTTTGGGTCTGCGACCTCCCACAACTTTCGACTTCATCTAGTAACATGTATGGTATGAATTTGTATCCCCAGTTCACCCCATTTGCCGTGAACTAAGAGATCAGACATTCATAAAATATCTGTGCGTCGGACGTGGCGCTGAAGTCAATATCAGTAATACAGTGAGAGCAGAGAACAACAGGGTGATAAATGGCGCAGTAATGGAGCATACTTGTTACTTTACCATAAGCGCACCGAGCTTTAATCGGTTTAGATTTTGCCTTATGACAAGACATGACGTTGCTGTGTCCGCTTTGCTCAAGTAACTAACGTTATGCAGTGACGAACGGCGAGCGAATGACAATAAATCATCATCATACTGTTGAATTTCTATTCTTTTCCTTTTCTTCAGGGCGCAATGAATCGGACGCTTCATTCTGCGGCGCCCTGCTTGCCACTAACTGCAGAAGAACAGCTTCACTTTAACCGAGTGAATGCTGAAATTCTTTGGACCAATTCTTACATTCCGATTGCCATCTCAGGCGTTGCAACAATCGTTAATTTTGCCTTTCTTTATATCGTCGTCAAAGGGATGTATCAGCGTTTCTTAACATCGAAAATATATCTGTTCATGATCAACGAATTGGTCGGGGATTTACTCGCAGCAATCACGATTTGCATCGGCGTCACTTTGAATATGAACGAAGCCAGTTCATCTGCCTATGCTTGGCTTATGGAAGTGGACTTGGTCTGTTTGTGGGCGTCAACGCTAACGTATTTGACTCTTTCATTCTGTAAACTGTTGGCAATAAGGAAACCATTTCTCTATCGAAGCACAATGACAGTGACCCTGATCACGAAAGTTCTGCTTTTCATCTGGCCTCTTGCGATTTTCTTAACAGCTGTCAGTGGATATCCAAATCTTTACACACTGACACATCCAAATTTAACCTGCTTGCAGAGCAACAGTGGACCTGTTGAGATCTTCACCGCAGCAATAGCTATAGTACTTTTCTTGATTACTTTGGCTACATGCGCGGCCGTTTTGTCATTGGCTCGCACCCATAAACAAGAGAAACGAATGAAATTGCGTCTATCAAATTTTGAAACGATCACACATTCAAATGAGAGCAAATCGGCTGGATCAAGTTTTCGTGCGGTAATGGCAGGATTCGTCTTGCATATATTTTGCAGTTTTTTCTCACTGTTGATTGCGATCTTAAAACTGATCTGGGGCTCCGATATTTGCGATACAAATGCCGTGTTGATGGAAGAATCGAACTGCGTAAGCGATCAGCAACGAACGTTACTGGGATTTTCCGCAAAAATTCTTTCGTTTTTGATCCTATATTTGTTTATTTTTCTTCGCTTGGTTGTCGAACCACTCAGCTATATTGTGATCGATAGAAAACTGCGAGCACTGATTAAAATTGTTTTCACAAAAATGACGTCTTGTTTTTTTCACAGATAAAAACATGTTTTGGTGTGAGATACTATATATTTCACTTGTCGACCTAAGATCAAATAAAACAACGTTTTGCTTGTTTGCATCTGGATTCTTCAGCATGGGATTGATGTCACGTTCCTCTTTTTTTAAGTGTTCAAAGACATTTTCAATTAATTTTTGTCACTTATTAGCAATTAACAACCAAACAAGATTTCAATTTTTGCCGTTCAGTCAGCGCTGAATGACGGATGCCCATCAAACATTTGATCGTTTAAGGGCTATGCAGACTTCCATCGTGAAGATTTGCTCGGGACGAATTGCGACCAATTACCAAGAATGAAATATGTATTCTTGACACAGGTGGGCGTGGGGGGGTTTGGGGGACAATTATTTTTTCGTTCCCCCAGATTACTTTTTTCGTTCCCCTAATGTTCGATTACTTCAAACGTTCCCCCAAACCGCTCGGTGATTATTTCGTTCCCCCAAATTACTGCAAACTTTCCCCCAATGGTAACGTTTTCCCGGTGACAGGGTACGATGTCACTAATGGCATGCTGACATGAACGCAATGCAATTTTCGTCACTAATACAATAAATTCCGTTTGATAAAATAAGTGGCTCTGATTTCTTTGACATACTAGTCAAACTACCAGTCCAAAAATGGCAAAGAACGCAAGATTACTTGAGCATCCCAACTAGCTTGCTGCTGGCTCGCTTGCTAATATGCCAAGGAAATCAAACCCACTTATTTTATCCAACAGAATTTATTGTATTCGTGACGAAAATTGCATTGTGATCATGGGTTTAAAATATTGCGCGCGCGCAATGAGTTTCTCTGTACGACCGCGTGGTGGCGTTTCCGAACGTTGGCGTACCGAACCGCACGGTTTAGCAAGTCATGTAATCGAATTTCATCAGATTCGAATAAAATATTTCATACCCCAGATATATAAAGTGAGGTGTTCGTTGAAGTTAATCTCCACCTCTGACATGTCTAAATGATCAGCTTCTGATTAGCTATTTTTATTCAGAAAGCTTCCCTAATTTTCGCATTTCTCTAACTTCTGTAATTTTTTGCAAATATTGCATTTGTTTCTTAAAGTAAAGCTGCTCGTTGGATCGGCTTAGAGCTTTGTAACAAAACTGAACACAAATCAATGCCAATTTATCAAAGTATAGTAACACTGTCCATGCCACATTGAAAAAAGTTTGAAAATGTTCTATAAAAATATCAAAGAAAGTCCGATTGGGACCTGTGCAATCTCTGACTGTTTTGATTCTTGCTATGATTTTAAAATTTTATTGTACTAATTTCAGGTGAGCTGGGCGGTGTCTGGTCTGGCGAAGGCCATCTACGCACGCATGTTCCACTGGCTGATCAAGCGCTGCAACAAGACGCTAGACGCTACGACGATCGAACGCAAATACTTCATCGGTGTGCTCGATATCGCCGGATTCGAAATTTTCGACGTACGTTCTTTAATTTAATTACTTAATTGGTCCACACCAATCCACTTTCTGTTGTCCGGATTTTAGTTGATAGTCTCCATCTCTTTCAACGGTAAATACTGTACTTGTGGGTTACGGTCATCAAGTAACTCTTCTATTCAGTTTTCATAGTGAACATCAACTCTCCACAACTATGTAAACATGTAGACAGGCGCTTGTAAACATCAACTCCGGTATGGTATGTCCCTGTCAACGACTGAAATGTACATCACAAGAACGTGTTACTGTAATTGTATAAATTATTGGGAGGTATTAAATTTGGGATATTTAGGATATCGAAAAAAATCCCAAGTTTAGTACCACCCCATGTGTTCGTCTCCATGGCAACAGCGTTCG
>JAQGCX010000360.1:0-17919 GCA_034700205.1 Plectus parietinus
CGGAATTTTTTTTTGACTTTTTTAATTCGCAGGCGAAATCCCGACACGAAGGGAACCCCCCCCCCTCCCCTCCCGGCCGAGGTCTTACCCTTCCCCCAGCAGCTACAGCTATGCGTACCCCTTCCCCGGACCCACTATTACAACTGTTGCGAGTGCTGACTTTCTCAATTATCGAAATCACTAAAACAATTCAAATCGAAAATATTGGGATCAGCTACTAATTGGAGTAAAGTGGACATGTTAATCTTCCTCATACCCATTGTGTAACATGTAAATTCTGTTAGTTGACAATAGAACTTGCTCAACTTTCAGTGTATATTTTAAATTAATTATGATTTCATTACTACTAGACTTTATCAGTTCCCATCAGTTATCTCTTGTGTAATCGAAGGGGTGGTATCAGTCGCCAGCAATGGTCGCCTCTGCTCCTCTATTTCTCGAAAGTATCGATGTTTTTCTCGTTTCGTTGCTATTTATTCTTGTGTTCGAGTGTACGAAATAAATAAATAAGGGGTCCGCGTTAGGGTGGCAGCAAAGAGGTGAGTAGTCATCGGCTATCATCGGCTAATGACGTTTGATGTTCAGTTCAATAATTATCCCAATTCAGGGCAAAGGAAGAATTCGTTAGAGAGCACAAATTACAAAGCTACCCGCAAAACTCTGCTTTGCTTGCGTATCATGGAAATGGATTTGGCACTTGACGACGAAATAATAACAAGTGATGGAGAAAGCGAATGTGAGACATATATTTTCATTTTTGAGGCCAAATCTGCGCACAAACGTATAGTTTCGAAGTTATTTACTGCCAAATTTGCTCGCAATGTGTCAGCGCTCTCCCTTAGCTGTGCGCAACCAAATGCACAACACTTAGCTCGTTGTAGGTCAGGGAAAAAATGCTGAGAATGCAATAAATATTACATTTGGGGCACTCTTTAAGTGCTTGATACCTCGCCTTATTTGGGTAAAAACTGACTGGCATTGGATAAATGCGGTCGCTTGCAGTGATTCTATCCCCAAGGCATGGGAGGAAGGACGGGGAGGAATTATACCCCGTTAGACGGCAAAAAAAGGGGCTGACCAGTAGCCGGTCGGTACTGATTGGTTTCTTGCAAATTCGAATCAACGGCTTGAGCCGTCGTCGAGTCGTAATTAATTAATTAATGTTCCATTTTATTGCGCGACGTAGCGCTGCTGTGAGATGAATTCCAAGTATTAGTCGCGCATTTATTTGAACACCCTTTCTGCAGTGAAGCAATTAGAAGAGTGTTCTCACATGAATACTGAAAACAGGCCACCAGCGGCTAATTCGTTCCCACCTATCCCTTCCTGATGAAACGTCTTCTACCCTCACCGTTCCCTTCCCATTCGGGGCGCAGTCCACACCTAGCATCTCTTTTCCCAGAAAATATAGAAAATGTTTGCAGCTCGTCGAGCGACGCTGCCTTGTTTTAGTCATCAAGCACCTGAACCTAGAAGAAGATCTTCATTGTTTGATCGCACTGTGCGCGCTCACTACGAAAATCCCCAGCCATCAGCTCTATTTCGTTGTTGGCCATTCGACTCGATCGTTCAATCTGTGTATTGGGCGCTTCGTTCCGTTCAGTTTTGGCTATGCTACCGCTACGAAGGTAAACTAGAGGGTGCGAGTAAAGTCCCGTTACAATTTGTTTTTTGAATAGCTCTGCCACAATTGCGCTGGTCTGATGAAACACGAGGACTTTGTTCTCCAAGTTTTGGGATTTTTTTGCTAAAGTTTGTCAAATTTGGTCCAATAATTAGCTAGCTGCCGTACTCCATTTTCAACGTACGCCGTTGTAAAAGTGTACAGTATCGCTCGAAGTGAAACTGGTATATCGTTAAATTCGGCAGCAAACCAATTTTTCTGTTCAGTTCTTGATTAATTAAAGCTTTCATGAAAGAACTTGTTCTGAAGCACAGTTTATTACCTCACGTTCACGTTTAAAATTAACCGCAACACGACAGCTTTGTTCGCGGTTAAACAGGGTGTTGTGCTAATTTCGCCACCGCTTGATTACAAAAAGGGTCAAATTTGAAGAACTTTTTTTTGAAAAAATCCCAGAATTTGAAGGATAAAGTCCTTGAGTTCCATTCATACTACGGCAATACGCAACTTTACTCGCACCCTCTTCAGTTTTATGCCTATTTTGTTGCAAAATAATACTCCCTAATATCATGAACTAATTGACAACGATTGCAAATACGTACTCAATGAAATACGATCAAAGCGACTTTATCGTGTTACTCAGTGAAAATCAGTGAAAATTCATTAATGCTGATAAACGTCTCATTAATTTTGTTTCCATAGTGATAAATTCTTTTATCTCATAAATTATTGCGAATGATATCGTTTTATTTGCAATTGCAACCCATCAACATTCCAGGCTACTGAAGTTGCACTCCATTCGTTTTACATAATAATTATTACGAACCGTTTACACATTATTTCAAGTGCAATATTTGCAAAAACAAAATATTATTTCAATTCCCATTAATTTCAGAGCTGGAATACGACTATTTCGACTTCAGCATTCCGGTAATTTCGACCAAGCCACCACCCTTGAACGAATTAGCACGTCGGACTCAGTTCGACAAGACATGGCTGAAGTACATGTATGCAAAGTTTAAAGAGGTACAGTAAATCTTCTCAATCTGACAGTCAGTGTTTGGACTGCTGCGTATTTTTTAAAATTTCCGTAGCAAAGCAAGAACAGCAAAAAATTTTTAGGATCTATTTCAGTTCCCAATTCGATGATACGTAGGGTTGCTAGGTGTGCTCCTCCCAGGTAAAAGGTACTCCTCGGGAGGCGCGCGTACTCCTGGAGTGTGTACTCCTCAGGAGTACGCTATATGTACTCCTTGGGAGCCGTACCGTACTCCTCGTGCTCCTCCACAGATATTAGGTCTTAAATGTCGATGAAAAAAATCAAAGAACAGCATATACTGACTGTATAACCAATGAGTGACAACAGCTCGCGAGTCGCGAGGTAACAGTAGTGCAGTAAAATATCGTGTCACAACCAAAATTGATGCAATGCAGTGTGAGTATGCAATTGTCAGTTCTTTGAAGAGGGTAAATCGACGAAAATTTCCACTTGCTTTTACTATTGCTCACAACCGTTTTTAAAAATTTTACATGAATAAAAGATGCATGTGTTTGGGATTTAAAAATTTGCATATGTAAATTTTAAAATGTACTCCTTGACGGTTTTGGATATCTGGCAAGCCTAAACTGGTGCCCATCTCTGCTGGGCTCGTCATTAGTGACCAATCAAGTCTCCTCAATGCCATCCGCTGTGGCGAGGCCCGCGATTTTCCTAACTTAATCTCATCCACTATCTGGCAATTGGCATGGGCAACTTCAAATGGTTTGGATTGGTCTAACGATTCTGTGGGAATTGAACTATAGAGTTCATCATCAATCAATCAATCAATTTATTTTCACCAACGAAACGAATCATATGTAAGGTTGCCAGAAGTTCAAAGTGAAAAAGAAGGACGCAAATTTTTAACAACAAAAAAGACACAAATTCAAAATTTAAATTTTGTGCCCGCCTAAGGCGCGCCGTTATTACGAGCATTTGGGGCGAGCTTTCACGGCTGGGGGGGGGGGTCTGGGAGTCAAGTGCCCCCCAGCGGGGGTCCAGGGGCGGAGCCCCCGGTAAATTTCGGATTTTTAACATATGCCAGAAGAAAATTTAGGCTATATCTAGCACATATGATTGATATATTATAGTCTTTTATTTACAATCACATGTAATTTGATGAACACAGAAAGCAGTGCAAATTATATTACAGAATACTTAATTAATATCGGAAAAACAGGACGAGAAGGACGCATGCAATCAAAAGAAGGACATTTAGTTGATCGAAAAAATAGAAGCCTCGTCTCTAATAGAAGCTCGTCTCTAATATAGGCCCCCCTAGAGAGCAATCAAAAAATAGAAGTCCTGGGGCTTATATTAGAATAAATACGGTAAGTTCATTTGTTCGTGTTTTTTCGTGGGTGTCAACTGTGAAGAAATCGTTATAAGTGTGGTTAACTTTCTCAGGATAAATGTCATATGTCATAAAAAGATCTGCTCTGATGCGACGAATTTCTAGTGGATCCATTTTAAGAGGTTTAACCTTTTGGAATATGAATATGTGAAAGATTTCTTCTTTAGCTTTAGCTTTTTAATGTATTTTTTTATGGCAGGAATGCGTCGAGTAAATTCACATTGCACAGTTCTATCAGATCAAGTTCATCTAATTGATAAGGAGACCAGATTTGGGAACCGTATTCAAGTTTGCTTCGAACAAACGTATTGAAAGGATTTTATCAAAAACGCCTAAGCCTAAGCCGCAAGGTGCAATTCATATGTTGGGCTGCTTGTTTTACAATTGATAAAATTGTAGATCTGTCAACTCTTAAAATCCTAAATCACGAATTCTGAATTGCTCACAAGAGGTCGATTTCGCTAATTTTTTGTCCGATGAAGCGTGATGTGTTTTTCTTTCGAAAGAGCTAGCTATCACACATTGTTTGAATCCCAATATTCTTCAAATACGGATCGATGGAGTGAAGATGCATGTCCCATTTTTGGACGCTCCCCCTAACGTGCGCCATTTTCACAAAATTTGTGCTCCCAGAATCTTTCAATTGGTAATTGGCGAACACTGCGATTCATTGGCCGATCAATAGCTGCTTCGAAAGCCCAGAAAAGTGCAAAAAAGGGCAGAAAATCAGATGTTCGCGTCAAAATCTACACTCATCCGGCGGGAAACTTTCCCTCGTATTTTTCATTTCTTGATCATAAATTTGCCAAACCATTTAACTTTTATTTCTATCAATAATCATAAATGAACCACATACTGTTTGATAGAGAATTTCAAGGGCTTTACAACGCATCTAACAATGTCTAAAAGGCACTTACTATCGTTCATCTACCGATCATTTAAAGTTGTAACAGAAATTATACCGCACACTTTAGAGAATGTGAAGTAAAATTCCGTGCCGTTAGTTAACGTTTTAATTATGGCACTAAAATTTATGACAAACCATTGTCCAATTAATATAACAGACGCAGGTTTCGTATTCTCAGAATTTGTATGCAGCCAAAGGTTGCAGTGGTTGCGTTGCGTGCCATAGTACGAGTATGACATGAAAATGGTGACAATTTTGCATGCGGATTACTGAACATACAGTTATAATTTTTAAAAGCATGGAATCAATTGTTTTGCAATCGATACGAGCTGCATCGTATTATCACTTCCTTTCAGGTTTAGACTGTAGCATCTTTGATGTTGCTGCTTCCATTTCGTGCTGTATCTTCAGTTGGAAACATGGTAGCATTTGTTTCACCAGTTGGTACGGTCTGAAAAGAATTTCTTCCATCAGTAAACAAAAACATGACAAAACTACTGCATAAGACTATGATACGTAATCAATGTGATCTTTTCGTGTTCAATCCTAAACTGTGGAGCTAATAATGATTGATTTAATGTTTAAATTTCTTGTCAGAATATTAGCTTGCTTTGGATTTTTATGTTATGGTATAATTATTTTGATTCTCGGCACTCCAATATCAACTTAGTTTACTGCCAAGCAGGGTATGGGGGCTTGGGATTCTGAAAAAAATGACAATCACTGATTAGAATGAGGTTATAGCGGAAAAAATACCCGCCTCCCCCAAGCCCTCTGATTATGCCCACGTTTGATGCCGAGCCAAACTTCTCGGCGCACTTACCGAATTTTTGTGTGTAGAGTTGAAGTGTTCTTTTGCGTCCAAATAACGGCGGACAACCATGACCACATAGATGGCGAGACCCTGATAGCAGATAAAGATAGCTTGAGTGATGAGCCAGCTGACTTCGAATCTGATATGTCCGATAATTTTGTGCTGAACATCAAGTGCGAAAGCCGCCAATGTGATGGTAACGATGAGAATGTTCAGACAGAAGTTGATGCAGTAAAAGATAACGAAAGGGGACAGATAGCGCTTATTGCCGTAGTAAATTCCGTAGAAAAGCGCATAATGACTTGGCAAGCCGACGAAAAACGCGAAGAGCACGTCGACTGAAAAATAACAAAATTGCAAAACATTTGCTGAACATTGAACGAATATTTTTAGTGTCAACATCAGATTACTTTGGCGAATTGCGTTATTTATGTCCTGTTTTCTACCATCGTCCGTTGATATTTCACTGTTTTAACTTACTCATAGTACGGATCAAGAACAACCCGCAAATTTTTTAGTCAGGAACCCACCGCTACGGGGGATTAGTCATATCGCGATATCGATGTGATTTATCGATTAAATTTGTGATGCTATATCGATATTATGCGATATCGATATTGATGCGATATGGATATCGCACAATGATGTGATATTGATAGAATGCGATACCGAGATTTTGATGCGATATATCGATATCGATATCGAGTGATGACTAAGATTGATATCACCCTGTCCAAAAATCGCAAGATACACGTACGCAATTCGATGGTGTCGATGAATTCATTTCTGCCCAAGCCCGCATAGCGGCTGTGGAATAGGCCATAGATGATACAGAAGGCGATGGTGATGATTAGACCGACGAGTCCGACGAACACAGCGCCAGGGACCGAGTGCAGATGGCTGCCGAAGATGCGGTACTCGGGCGCAGACTCGTCGAAGTACTTTAGGTCGCGCCCACTCACCTTGCGAATGTACTTCGCGTACGGCGTCTCCTCAGGATCGTCTTCCGTAACATTAATAGAGGCTGGCTGCTCTACCGCCACATTAATGTAAGCTGGCTCCTCCTTCATATTAACATAAGCTGGTTCCTCTATCGTATGCTTATTAAGATTGGAATTCTCCGGTTTCATCATTGTGATTCTTTTCTGTTGCGAATTTTTTTCTGAAAAAGGAAATGAAAACAATATCATATGTTTACAGTAGTTCAATACGCAACAGATTGACACTTTGAAAACGATACTTCGAATGAAATACGCTGAAATACGCAAAATATATTATTCCGTAAACATCAGTGCTTCTTAAAGAGTACCTTCAAGAACACACATTGTTCAATACAATATTCAGTATCGTAATCAATTTCTAATTGTGAGGAGAACCCAGAAAGAAATAATCATCTATATTGTCATGCTATGTAAATACTATCTGAAACCATCAACTTTCGAAATAAATTTAAAGCGAAATGCTTCACGCAATTATTAAGACAAGAAAATTTTATTCCCTTGTTGGATCTGCCCAAATCCTCTACAATAAAAGACAATTAAAATTATTATGATTCTTTATGACATCATTAGAAATCAAAGACTAATCACGTTACAATACATGAAGGCCCAGAATTCAAAAATTTTCAGTTTTTAGCAAATGGTCTCAAATCTGACTTCAGATTAGTATTCAGCAAAAAAACCTGAGTCGAAAACACTACGATTTTGTCGATTTTTAACAAATTTCGATTTTCATTCAAAATGGTCACGATAAAAGCAAATCGATACGCAATCACGGTACAAACCATTTCCATTCAGAACGAAATTTATCCTAAAGTTAGCTTTCATACACAGGTATATGCACATAAACTTTCATCAAATTTGGTTGCCCCAGTCAAAAGTTAGAGGAGATGTCTACTTAGTTTTAGGCCACCCTGTATAAAAGTTCGCTGACAAAAGGCGACAGTGCGACGTCAATACCTTGTTTTCTTGCTGGACAAACCACGGAAAATTGACATCAAGTTTACACTGATCTTCAACCATGCGAAATTTGCAGTCTACGTGCGACCAGTTTACCTGTTTGACGAAGATGCGAAAACGGGTTTTTCTATGTGGTTCACTAATACACTTATACTACGTCAGATGGTTGCGAGTGTGACGTTCTTCCTGAGCAATGCGCCGTATGTTCGGAAATGAACGGAAATTAGGGACAAATTTCGTGATATTTTACCCTTGATACCGATGTGGTTGATTACAAAGTTTTCTAACTAAATAACAGAATTCACTGCGCACACATTTAGAAGTCTGCTAACGAATAAACGTTAGTTCTACGGTATATTTTTCCGTTTACTCGTATTTCAGATTACGGTACATAATACTCTCTTGAAATGGTCTTGTTTAATTTTTGATTTGTAATCTTCGATCAAGAAGACCGAACTCGTACAATTGATGTGCGTAAATGAACACCCTCTATTCAACATATTTTGAAACATGGATTGTTGTTTTGAACTGATACCAAACAAAGACGGTAAACAACAAGGCATACTTTATTTATGAGAAAAAACCTTGGTATCTGACTATTCAACCAGCGAATTTGAAACAACATTTATTGCGATGGACCATCTACGAAACACTTGACAACGAGTTTATCATTTCCATACTTCAAAAACACATTGTCGGCAACCCATTGTAAGTCGATTGCTGAGAATTCAGTAGTTTGAACCAGTGAATCAACAATATTATGGAAAATATTCTTGATTCTTGGATTGGAAGATATCAGATTGTCCTGAAAGTTCGTACAACTGTACCAGAACTGCGCGCGTGAAACATTTAGTTTATTCCATGGTGTAGAGCGAATATTTTTACTATGGTTTACCTCTTTTGGCCTGATTGCATCATCTCCTTTATTATGAAAAAATAACTTTTCACAACTATGTCTGCCCATGATTCACAAAAATGTCAGATCTGTTTTGATCTGTTTCGAGGGTACAGTGGCGGACAAAAAACTTCGAACTTTTTTTAAACTTTCAGGTATGTTTTGTCAAGAACACTTCATCGGATTGAAAAACGGAAGATACCATCTGAAAGAGCGTGAACTGCTCTACAAAATGACACCAAAATTACGGCTACACAACCACTCTATGTGATTCTGTAAGCGGTTTAACAAAAGAAAAAGTTCGAAAAAGAAAAAGAAAAAAGTCCACTGTATGTACTATCCTATGCTACTCTCACCAGATTGATCGGGTCACCCGTTGATTGGTTCATAGTGTCGTCCACTCACCCGCTGAGGTGCGCGGTGAGCGATGAGCGGTCGCCGCCAGCGGTCACCGCTTTCGATCAAAGCTGGATTGATAGGCGGCGGGGACCGCTGAAGTCACCCGCTTGCCATAAAAATTCCGCCCGCCGAGGTCCCGCCGAGGTCATTAAGTCAGCGGATTGGCGGGTGACTACGAACGTGCACATTTGTCCGCTCATCGCTTTCACCCGCCGCGGCGAGCGGGTGACACTATGAATGCACCATAACTGTGGGTCGCACGGTAGGTTGTCGGCGTAGGCATTGCACCGTCCGACAAAGTGTGTAGTGTTTGGAGATGCAACTGCAGGCCCGGATTTAGAGTACGGGGCACAGGTGGACACCTGGAGGGGGTACAGGGGGTACAGAATGTACCTCGCAGCGCGTGGGTAAAAACCGACGCTGCCAGCGTGTGTCTCAACAGACGTCGTGTTTGCCGTTTTCCTGACAGCGTCGGTTTTTACCCACGCGCTGCGAGGTACATTCTGTAACCCCTGTACCCCCGCCAGGTGCCCACCACTGACATTTTAAAGTTCAATAGATAGTAAGTCTTCGTCTTGCTCTCGATTCGTTTTATTGGCGAACCACTCTTTTGGATTAGCCCTTGTTTTTACCAGCCACTGTTAGTCTTTTACCGGCCGTTTGAATAAGCATCCCACTTCATTCCAGATAGCACATTTTTATTATGGATACAATTCCACGCATATTGGCCGAGCGTGTTTTGATGTATGCAACTGAAAACAAAAAGTTCCTCAGAAGCGTCGTGTCTTGGGAGGTAGGTTTTTAAATTTTAATTCAATTTCTGTGATCGGTCCTTATCGTCGAAACCCGGCTGTGTACGTGTACAGTTCCCATTCATTACCACGGTACAAATCGATTGAAAAAATGAAGTGGGATAATATCGATTTGTAGTTGTAAACTTGTTTTTGAGCACATCTCTTTTGTGGGACAAATTTTCAGCCGTCCGCGATCCCTGGGACTTATTTCATAAAAAACTTGCAATTGGGGGGAGGTTGGCCGCCGCCAAGAATTTCTCACGCGTTTCCATGGAAACGACCAATGAGATTGCAAGTCCGCAAAAACGCAACTGTAAATTGCAAGTCTTATGAAATAGGCCCCTGCACTCAGGGCCGTGTCATTGGGGTTTTGCGTTGCTGGGAAGGGGAACCTTCTCGAAGCGCTCCTTTAGCGCCGCCGACAGCCAAAAATGATAATGAGGGGAATCTTGCCAAATATTCAGCCTCGGGGCACAAGGCTCTTGTCTAGTTTGCCTCAACGATGGCACTATCCCTGACTGCCGTCCTACGCTTCACTGCACCATAAAATCGTCTCCACCACAACTGCCAGTCTTTATGAGCAAAATGTGAACGCACCCTTCGAAATGCGAAGTTTATGTTATTTAATCTGATTGGAAATGAATTCGCATATCGCAACAACGGAATAGCCACGCCGCAACACTCATGCTTTTTCTAACCACAATCAATTTTTACGTTAGGTTACTCAACATAAGTACAGCACAATGATTACATCAAGTAAACTGCATCATCCCTTCCCTTATATCAAATGCTGTAGGTGCATCAACAAACAACAAAGACAAACAACTTTTTTATTTTCAGAGAGTGAGCAAGCAATTTTCTTTGAGACTACAAGCAGTTTTCTGGAACAGTTTTCGAACACTTCATCTGAAGCTTTTCGCAGTTAATTTCCAGCCATTTTGTATGAGAATCTGCGGAGAAATTTTCACATCAATTGACGACAATGCATTGAAAAGCTTGCAACAAAAAGGATCGAAAAGATCAATCATCTTTTTCGGAAAAACAACTTCTCTCTTGCTGCTGCCAACAGGTTTTGCTGATTTGGGTGCGTAAGTTTCAAGTTGGAGTAGTTGGGTAATAAATCAAGGTTTACACACCACATTCAGTATTCGTAACTCAATTTCGGATAATGGCAATGAGCAGTTAGAGGTTTCCAACACAGATGCTGCCACATTCCGTCGTTAATACCGTAATTCACCGACCAACGATAGAGCCAGTCTGTGAAACTACTCGTAGTTTTCTAAAAATCAATTGTGCAAGAGAAACAGCTATGTATCCGAACCGACCGTAAGAAAAAGTGGGCGGGACTTAGTCCACACACACACACAGATAGACAGAGACGGTAATTTCATCAATTTAAATATAAAAATATATGCACAGATTTGCATTTTAAAGAATAAGTTGTCTCATTTCCAGTGCCTTTCCCAACTTCAATTCGACTTGGACTTTATCAAAATTTGAACGACCCTGAGCTATTACGCATATTACAATCAAAGAGCGATTTCATTGAAGAATTGCATTTTTATATAACAAATCCTTCTCTGAGTGACGTGTTCATCAATGCACTGTTGAATCTCAAGGCACTGCAATTACTAACCATTTTTTCTTGTTCAGTGCTAGGTACGAAAAGCATTGAGGTCAGAAAAGCCCTATTTAAACAACTCATCAAGTTTTCGTTAAAATGTCTCATTATAACAAGCCAAAACAACCCTGGTTATGTTGCTATTTTCGACGAAGAGCTCTTTACACTACTTGAGAGCAAAAAGGTACAATGCTTGCACATAAGATCCATCAATCATTACGTTGTGCGCTGGCTAGCAACCAATGATCTGCACAACCGTGCTCAAATCACAAATCTTTGCATAAATAATGATCACTTTGATTACTATTTTGGTGAGGAAGAGAACAAGACTGCTCCTCTGTTTCATGGGTTGGCCGACTACAAGTTACTGTTTCCACAACTGAAATTTATATGCATTGGAATCTGTTTTGCTGAATTTGACGACAGTCGAATGGATTCCATGCTATTGTGTTATTTTCTCAACAATTCTTTCAATATTAAACTGTGCTTGACCATTCGTGTGTTTCACAATTCAGAAGACATTTTGTTCAAGCGTTTTGATTGGGTACTCAGCAAACTGAAAATGCTGCAAGCTGAAGTAACAATCATTCAAAAGAGTCGAAGGGATGCAATTATTACTATTACAAAAGGTCGAAATATATTTTCGGAAATAGTAGTAAGTTTTGCAGAGCATGGTCACTACATCCAACCTTCAAAGAAGCGGAGGTGTGTCGATTTCGAGCACTATAGGGGATTTTCACTTCATTGTCTTTGTGCTAAAAATTAAAAAACAATAAAGATGATTGGACTTACAAGACTTACAAGATCGGTCTGTGGATTGACGCCAATCGATGAATGAAACAGCTGTCTCACTTTTTGTATTTTGACCGCTTTATAGTTTAAATCGTCAATGTCCAAAAAAGCGTAAAAAGTCCAAATAGCGGCAACTATTTCGAGAAATTGACTGTTAACCATGTTCTTTCAAGCAACACCATAGGTGTTTTTTTTGGGGGGGGATTAACAAAAAATATGCATAAATTGCATAAAGTTACGATAATTTTATGGAAATTTATCCAAAATTACGGTAATTTTATGCAAATTTATGCAAATTTTTAGGCCAAAGCCATGTTAACCCCCCCCCCCAACTTTTTGACCCGATTTGGAATGCTTGCAGGGTTCCGTGGCAGAATGGCGGATAATATTTCTAATCACTTCGTCATTGCTCATCATCAGCGGCACTTTTTTCTTGGCTTTTGCCTCAGGTTTGTTTGCTGTCATGATTTCATCTCTTTCAAATGATGGCGGCTATTTTAGCCGAAGTGCAGACCTGGGCAAAGCCATCCGAGTCTGGTATTGACGTAGAAGGCAAGAAAGAAACGGACATCAACCAAAGCTGTTATGAAAATCACTGTTGCCGCGATAGTGAGTGCACGCACATGTAGCTGGAGGTAAAAAGTTACAATCATGTTGTATTTGCTGCTTCATCATGGACAACATTGAGGACTAATTAAGAACATAAGTCAAGTTCGTTTTTGCACCAATCCAAAAAGATAAAACAGATTTCATTTCGTTTGATATTCAATGTTCTTGTGAGTAGATTTGTACCAGTGCTGTTCACGGGCCGGCCCGGAAATTTCGTCAAAAAAAAAAGCCCGGCCCGGTCAAAATTTTTCCGGCCCGGGCCCGGGCCCGGTAATGTTTTTTCGCCCGCAAGCCAGTTATGTCGCGCAAAACATCAGTAAAATATAAAGTAGTTATTTTGAGTGCAAAATTAAGTTATTGTTATGGTCAATTTATTGTCTGATAGTTTACAAGAAACACTCCATTTGAATGAAATACTTGGCCCGGAAATTTTCTCAAAAAAAAGCCCGGCCCGGTCAAAAATTTTCTGGCCCGGGCCCGGTTATTTCCCATCGGGCCGGCCCGGAACAGCACTGATTTGTACATCTGAATATGAAAACACAGTGATGGAGCGCCGCGCCATTTTGATGATGCTGACCTCGGCTCTTTTAGCGTCCGTCCTCGTGGTACCAACGCAGGGGTGTTCTCGCGGTAGCATTCCAAAAGTTCTGTGAGAGGTACGGTTCTGTGACTCGTTCTAAAAAGAAAATTTTATTGCATCGTTGAATTAAAACGCGCAAGCTAAATACGAATTATTCTTAATTAAATAATTAATTAATTAAATGTGATGCGGTGACGATGTTTATTTCAGAATGCGAGGACGCGTGGATCAGACACTGTGATGATACCGATTGCGCACAAAAAAAAACTGTTCGTCTATTCCATCTGTCATAAAAAAGCTGACGTCAAATCTATCATAGAAAAAAACTGTCATTTTTGTTTGTTCAAAAGATTGTTCAAAATTCCTAGGAAGTGATGGGAAAATAGTGCAACATGTCGTAGTATACGAATAATAAAGTTCGTACCTTACAATGCGTGTAATTTTTAAATTTGTGTTCAAACTGCGGTAAAAAAGCAAGGTTTTGTGAGCGTGTTAGAAATATACTGGAATTAGTTGTGGTATCACAATTATTTATCAAAAAAAAGAAATGATCATTTGTCTAAATTCAACTTGATGAAATTGATACAGCTTAAATGTAACCAACCCCCATGGGAATTGAACCCGCACCCCCGAGTCCGGCCCACATAGAAACTCAAAAATCGGTCCGCAGCCCGCACTTTCTCTGTGGGCCGACCCGCGGACCGTGCTGGCCGGCCGGCCCATGAACATTACTGTTATTTACAAATAGGCGAAAGGCGAGCTTACCAACGCAGAATGGTCACTTGCGCGCAACATTGTCGAAATTTTGTTACCATTCAAAGAACCTACACTCGCTCTCTCTAAGGGAAATAATACTGCTGTACTGGTTACAATGCAAATAGTGTGCAAACAAACGCAAACTTAAGACTGATAAGGTTTGTTTGCTAGTGCTGTAAAGTACAGACGCAGACACATGAAAGCTCGTAAAACAGCACTCATTGCGTTTTGATCTTTTTGATCTTGGATTAAGTCACATTTTGATGAGTGTGCGAAAAAGAGACCCGTGGAAGTTCACGTACTTCAACCGATGGCACAAGACATTGACTTTTGGCCAGTTAATTTTGCCAAAATTGCGTGCAAATCAGTCCCATCTTAAAATAGGACATGTTTCGACGTTAATATATTGCTCTGTGATGGAACAACAACAATGTCTGCAGGCAGCGCAGCGCCGCTTTTGTCGGCTGCCGCATTTGGAAAAGGTCTGTTCTGACATTGTTTCGGTTCTTTTATTACAGTACACAAACTATATGCATTGCGCTTTAATTCTATATATCAAGTTTAGAAAATCGAGGGGGTTACTCATATAGGTGAAATTTGGCAATTTGGCAAAATTAACTGGCCAAAAGTCAATGTCTTGTGCCTTCAGTTGAAGCACGTGAACTTCCACGGCTCTCTTTTTCGCACACTCATCAAAATGTGACGTAATCCAAGATCAAAAAGATCAAAACGCAATGAGTGCTGTTTTACGAGCGTTCATGTGTCTGCGTCTGCACTTTACAGCACTAGCGAACAAACCTTTGCAGTCTAAAGATTGCGTTTGTTTGCACAGTTCTTCGGTGCTATTTGCATTGTCACCAATTCCCTGCGCATAAAACAGTCGCCAGACAAAGTCGGAACCAGTCAAGCTTTTGTCTTCTTCTATCAGTTACTACTCACCGGAGATCATGCAGCTCAAAGTTGTCCTCTACATTGCTGCATTTTTGGTGTGCGTCGATGAAATGAGCGCCTATAAGATTCTCATGTACTCGCCAGCAATGGGTCACAGTCATTGCAACTTCATGGGGAAGATTGCTCATTCACTTATGGACGCTGGACATGAAGTGGTATGAAATCAATCTCGCTAACGCGTTTGAGCACTTTCTTTATAATAATCCACATACTATGTATGCCGATACCATGACAATAATGTAAAGAGATGTATGACATAGAATTTAAATATTACACATAATGCTGCTTCCATCCCTTCAGTCATTACCATCAGGTTCTGTCGGATACATTGCAGTCAATGCGGGTTTTAAAAGAAAATTGAAAGAGTTAACAGTTTGTTCTATTATCTCAAAATTAAAACTTTGAGAAGATTTTTCTGAGCGATTGTTTTAGTTCAGGGACACTATATTATATGAAGTAGATCCATCAAAGCTGATCAAATGCTCTTTTAGCTGATGTACGTGCCGGTTTTCGATCCGAATGTGAACACCAATGGCACAAAACGAGCTCCTGTGCTCCGAGTAAACGTCTTACAAGATCCTTCCACTTTCCAAAAACACGCAGTCAAATCGGACCCATTCAATGAACAATTCGACATGCTGGATGATAACAGCTTGGAAATGTTTCGAGACATGTTGAATAAAGCATGCGAAGGTAAGCATACGTTTTGTTGATCTTCACCAATATTTATTTGAAAATGTTGTAAATGTTGAAAATGTTGAATATTACGTTGCACTTTGAGGGTGACACTGACTGGTCAAGGTTTTTTGGGAGAATGTACAATATTGCCATACCTGTAAATGGGGTCCCATGGCGAACCTCTGGGGGAGGGGGGCATCTACCGTATACTTTCCACTTTTCGTGTTGAGACTTTGGCGCAACAAATCAATAAAATGGCGCGAACATTCAGAAAACCATCAATCGTTATTTTCAGGACAAATATCGAACAAGCAGTTAATGCAAACACTTCGAGATGAACAGTTCGACGTTGCCATTGCTGAGTACTTTGATTTATGCCCAGTCGGGATTTTCAAGTTGCTCAACATTCCTGCGTACATTGCCGCATCAGCTGTTCCATTGACAGACACCATCGGAGACATCTTTGGTGTTCCTGAACCGCTCAGCTATGTTCCAAGTGAGTCTAAAGTAGCATCTTTCAAGCAACCAACCATTCCTCTTCCCTCTTCTAGCCCCCGCTCAGCTAAACCTCAGAACACCAGGCATTTCGCGGCATCAAAATCAAATATCGGCTGGTCAGAGATGGCTTGATCTTTAATATTCTACCTATTCGTTTTTTTAAGACAAATCTTGGGTCAGCCATTTTGCATTGAAAAAAGTTTGCATTTGACCACAAAAGGTATCTTGTTATTTCGAATATGATGCAAATTACGCCATCTTTTCCCATTTATATTTACTTTTTTAGCTCTTTGGGGCTCGCACTCTGATGAAATGAGCTTGAAAGAAAGAGCGGTGAACATCTTCATGTCTCGAATATGGCGCGGTCTACTAAAACAGATGGTGGAAAGTGAGAACGAGATGTTCCGCCGCTACTACGGAAGCGACTTCCCAGATTTGAATGATTTGGCCAAGAAATCAGCGGTTGCTTTTGTAAACGCGGACGAATTTTTCGAATTTCCCCGTCCGCTGACTCATCGAATCATTTACGTTGGAGGGATTGGTGTGTCTCAACCAAAGAATCTGTCCAAAGTAAGACATGTTTTCTGTCATCTTTTACCTCGTAATGTAAATGTGTGTCATCGTTTGAATTTCTTCAATGTTCGAAATGCATACAAATTGCAACTCGATACCTTCCCAATACAGTAAAAATCAGCTGCTATATTTTGCCTCAGAAAGCCCTGCTGTAACCAAAAAGAATAGTATCGAATCAGAAGTTGCTAATTTCTTTTCTTCCTCCTTTGCAGAATTATGCAACCATTGTTGAATCTTCAGACAAGGGTGTCGTTCTTTTGTCGTTTGGTTCGATCGCCAACAGCACTCTTCTCCCCATGGAGAAGAAACTGGCAATTTTGCGAACTACCGCTAATTTCCCTGAATACACGTTCATCTGGAAATATGAACGGCCTGAAGAAGATTGGGAACTATTTGTCAACTATACCAACGTTTCCCCCATGAAATGGATTCCACAAACCGATCTCTTGAGTAAGTATTATTTCATGATCACTCTAAAATGGAACATCAGTTTGAATATATTCTTTCATTTTTCAAGTAATCAAAAAATCAATGGTGACCTGTCAAAAATCAATCAAAACTTTCACACAATGCGGTTAAAAAGCAGTTGGGAGTTTTTAGTCGTAATATTTCATTTCACTATATGTCTCGATATGCTAAGAAGTATTCTTTTTATAAAACTATTTCAGATCACCCCAAAGTCAAAGTGTTCATCACTCATGGTGGACTCAATAGCATGACAGAGGCGATTTCTTCGGGAACTCCGACAGTCGCGATTCCGTTGTTCGGCGACCAAGAACACAACGTCGCCGTAGCCGTCAAACGTGGCGTTTCCGTTTTCGTCAGCAAACGAAATCTCAACACAGAATCTCTGACAGCTGCTCTGCATGAAATTCTTCAAAGTGAAAAGTAGGTACAGTTGTCTCGATTTGAAATCATGTTCAACGGTTGTCGCAACTACAGGGTTTTCCAGCATGACATACCACATTTCAAATGATCATATTTCGGCAACTACGCCACTTACAGAAATGGTTGATACACCGTTGGATAGCCCTGATGAGGAGGTTTTTTATGCAAATTTTTTCACCCCGGGGCAAT
>JAQGCX010000361.1:0-17917 GCA_034700205.1 Plectus parietinus
CCCAAAATACCGTTTTTTTTGAGGAGGGATCGCAAAACTCCGCCCACTTTGAACCGGTTTGGGGGACCAGCCCCCCCAGCCTCCCCAAAAGCACCCATGCTTTCAATTTAGATTAATAGTTATTTTTGCTTGAAGATACCTACCTTCAAATAACAGTGACAAATTTTCAAAAGTCAAACAATAACTGTATTAGTAGTTAAATTGAATGAAATTGGGCTAAGAGACGTTATAAATTGTTTACAAGCGGTGATTGTACCAGTTTTAAATCGTATTCATACCGCGAATGCAAATACATTTTTGGCACATCGTCAGAGCGTGATTTAACATGCTAATGCTGTTCTTACCAGTTTCAAGTAACACCTACTAATCCGGCCTTGATTCAAATGGTCAAACCGACATAGTAAGACTTCAATGAAGCGCGGATAGAACAGAACAGGTAATAGAATTGATTCAGGCAGGCAAGGCCCAACGAGTGTTATTCATTCTTGCCGACGAAAAGGGGAAAAAAAGTCATCTGGCGAACCTCCAGTCTGATAGTCGTGCAGGCGATAGGCCGAGTGGTAACCGTTGTTCACGTTGTCCGTAGCCGACTCGTAGCCCTTATCCACCGATGAGCTTTGTCGCATTTCGTACACTTTGTTCAAATTCGCATCGCTGAAAACAACATGCCTACGCTAAGCTCTGTGCTCTAAGAAAGTTGGTGCTACTTTGCACAAGTTCAAATAATTATCCTTACCTCTTTATCATTACTTCGATTTCACCGCAACTCGAAGAAACGATTCTCTGCACTTCTTCATATGTTCTGCCCGTCAATGAAATGCCATTCCACTCGAGAATTTGGTCGCCTAAAACAGTAATTGAAGGGAGGAGAGCGGTAAAGTTTGTTGAGGTAATGATATATGGTGACCAACATGTGTTTTGACTCCGCGCTGTCTCATTCTTACAAGAAATTATTTGTTTTCTTTCAGCTTCACTCGGAAATGCGGTTCCCCCTTCACTGAACATTACGCGTTTACTCATAATTTCTTTGACGGTTAAGAACGCACTGTAGAAAGCACCGTACCGTAACCGCAGAATTTTAGATGTGCAATAATGACTAAATGTCGTTGTGGGACGTTTACTAGAAATGGATTTGAATCATATGAAATAATGATACTCAATACAATAAATTCTGGATTTTCAATTGAGGGGTGTTCGATCGATTTCGGGTTAACCGTCGAAAAATTCTGACTATACCTTCTTTGACTTCGCCCAGCGTTTCCAGAACACCTCCTTTGTAAACAGCGGCGACATAAGCGCCGAGTTCACCGTCAGTATTGGGCAACAGCTTGCCACCGATGACTTTCATGCCCAAACCTATGAATACATGAATAATTATGATAATTATTCAAAGAAAAATAATATGATAAAATACATGAAAAATTGAAGAAATCGAAAAGAATTTCGTTTCGCCTTCGTTAATGGATTCTACTAAGAGCACAATTTTATGATATTCTGAAAAGAAAGTGTTGATTTAAGTTGAAATTGCTTACTGCGCATAGTGCGATCTTTCGGGTCTCGTGTGAGTAGAATTCGCTTGACTCCCGGCTCGTACCGCCGACTGCGATGACTGCGATGTTTTGCACGACCAGACCGCAAACGTCTCTCCATACTCTGGTTTTGTTGGTACCGCTGTTGATTGTCGCTGTTTTCGTTGTACTAAATAATGACCCTCAGTCAGCAAGAAAGCAATACATCCTGTTTGTTTCGGAATGACAATATATCAAAACCTAGCTAGAGTGAAGAAATACAGACGACCCCTTTTATAGCCGCCTTAGTACTAGATTCTTTTTGTAACGGCCTTTTTTGGCCGCCCCTTGAACTGCTTAACTATGAATTTTACCATTTTATAGCGGCCTCAGTACTAAATACTTTTATAACGGCCTATTTTTGGCCGTCCCTGGAGGCCGCTATAAAAAGGGTTGAGTCTAATAATTTCGTCCCTTGATACTTGCCTTTATGAATATGGAACTATCTCTTCTTGTGATTAATGTCCCTGTCATGTCTCAGTAAAATTTATGAATGACTATTGCATACCTACCTGTAGCTCCCTTATTGCACCCTTCCCCCGGAGTCCAATCCCCCCTGGCCTCTGTCTCCAGAACTAATGTTTTTTTGCAAAAGCCATTTGAATGAAACGTCAAAAAGTGTACCAAATGTCTTCGTCGCGTAATGTTTTCATCGGGCCGGGGAGTGGCGCTCCGTTGGCGTCGATGCGGCCCTGCGTACAATTCATCAATGTCTATAAGAGATCGATATTAGTAACTATTGCATCCTTGATAAGGCAAAGTGATGTGGACACTGCTGAGCACACCGACCGACACTTTTTCACCCCTAATGGTGTCAGCGTAATTGGTTCGTAGGCGATACAGTCAATGCAACCTATCAATTGCCATGAATGGAGCCTGCGCTCTTACATGAAATATTTCAGGAGCATCCCAAATAGACGAAATAATTCATGGCAGAACTTCCTCACACGTATAGTTCGTGTCTAACAAAGATAGAGCTCATCAAAAATTATTACGTAACTACGGAACACGACACGTGGTGGCATTAACGACAATAACCGGTGGATTTAATTCATATGAAATACAGTGATACTTACAATTGATCGAAAATGCAACATGAGACATAGGTGTAACTGGCTATACCCCAGCTATTGTCAAACAAGCATAGGAATAGATAGACTTTCGCCACATAATGACAAAAAAAATTGGACTTTTCGAATTTGCGCCAAAAAGTATACGGTAGCCTCGGATCCCATTTACACCTATAAAATGAGACATTGCACAGGCGAAGTGTGAAACTAAATTTGGCTCAGTCATTGTGCCAAAACTTGCAAGCATAATCAAGTTTACAAATTCATAAGCAGACATGTGAGACAAAGGGATTTGGAGAACAATAGAGCGAGTAAACGACAATTGAGTGAGCGTGGCGCATATCGATTCGTAGTGGGATAGACGAATGCAAGACGAGTCGGAGCGGAACAGCCCCATCACGAGGGAGCTAGAGCGCGATCAATAAATCTGGTCCTTTCCCTCACGCGCCGTCGACAGCCGAGTAGTTGAGTAGCTGGTAATCGGATTTCGACATCCGCACTATTCGCCAGCCGCGTATCCGACCGACTCAATTGTGCGACGAGAATCTTTAGCCGCCGCCTTCTTCAATAGCTTCAAGAAATGCTCAGAGCCGTTCGCGTTGGTGGCTGGTGCAATTGGCAGTAGTGCTACCGTACCACTTGCAACAGATCATCCGTGCACAGTGCATTAATTAAAAGCAGTGCGAATCCCACTTGTGAGTTGGCTTAGCACTCAATTTTTTTTGCAAATACAAAAAGCAAAAGATTTCGCTTCTTCTAATGTCGTGCTTTCTATTTGAAGCAGTACGGTATCACTTCTGTGCAGTGCTACGGTATGACACTCAGTTTTGGTGCTTTGCTTTTTCCATCTCATGTAGAACATCAATCGGCGACATATATTATATGTATGCATAATAACTTCTGTATTTGCATCTATTATTATATGATATCTAGTCGATTCTATCTAAATAATATGTGATCGAAATCATCCAACAATGAACTAGACATATATGAGCTAGCAAATGTGACGGACAATTTCTGGCAGTAGAAGTAAATGAAAAACGAGCTTGAAAACGTCAACAGTTAGAAGCCGACGCGCCAACAATAACAGCGAATCAAAGGCCGAGAGACCAAATAAACAACGTTTCAAAAATCACAATGTAATTTCACAATCAAAACAAGATCGAGAAAGAAAGCGCCGATCAGCTTTACTGGGGAATGAAAGGGCACCATCTATGGCAGGCGTACGATTCTTTGGAATGCAACTTCACATTAGAAGTGAGCTTGCACCAAACATTTCTACACAGTTGTTTGATTCAAAAACACCGCTGTAGAAGTGCGCGCAAGAGCTGAAACAATTTTGGGCTTTTGCTCACAAGAACAAGCAATACTCGGCAGTTTTAGCAACAGAAGACATGAAAAAGTTAGCAGAGCTCATTATCGGAATCCATTCTCATTTTTGAGAAATCCATTCACATTTTTGAGCGTTCAGTACCGCAATTTTACACGTCGGTTTGCTCAGCAGTGTCCACCGACAATATACCTGTCGGTCCAGTATACTGGTATTGCTCATAGGGATTATTGGTTGCTCGGCGCTGAGGGTACAGCTGACCCATAGACGCTGCCTGGCGATACCCTGATGAACCAGTTGCTCCTCCCATGTACGTCCCTGGGTTGTGCGGCGCGTAGCTCTGGCCGAAGTACTGGTTGTTGTACGGGTCTTGGTTGGCGTAGCTGCGGGCGGTGTTGTAGTACGGACTGCTGCCCAAACTGCCCGTCGTGTTGTACTGCGGGTTGTTACCGCCCAAACTACCAGTCGTGTTGTACTGCGGGTTGTTGCCGCCCAAACTGCCCGTCGTGTTGTACTGCGGGTTGTTGCCGCTCATACTGTACTGATAATTGCCCAGACTGCCGGTTGTGTTGTAGTAGGGCGCCGAGCCAAGACTTGCAACTGGATTGTATTGGGAAGTGGGGCCGAGACTGGCAATGGTGTTGTAGTACTGTTCGCTTCCCAGACGACCAGCGATGTAATAGGGGTTGCTTGTGGAAGGAGCACCAAGAGTACCAGTGGCAGTGTTGTAATATGGACTGGTGTAAGTGTCATATGAGGGCGGCGCCGACGATGAAACAAATGGCCGCGACGCAGTTCCATAGGGATCGTAGAGTCCGCCAACCCCCGCGACGTTATTGGACAGCAGGCGTTGTTGTGCGCTATAAGCGTGTGTGAAACCTGGCGCGGCAGTGGTTGCAGAGGAATATGCTTGGGGTGCGACGGATGGGTAGCCGCCCGCGTCGATCGATGCAGACACGGCGGGGGTATAGTCGTATTGTCTTGAGTCGAGCATGAGTGCTCGCCGCACATTGCCGTAGTCGCCGTATTGCGGCGGACGTGAGCCGTAATTGGTCTCACTACGGCTGTAGACTTGGCTCAGCCCCGAAGGCGGCTGCCACGCAGACTGTTGCAGCTGCTGCTGCTGCTGGTCGTAGCGGCGTGCCCAATCGAGCGTCGGGTCTACTTGCTGATTCGCTGGTCGCCAGCCGCCAGCACGGTCCGCCCAGATGGGCGGCGAGCAGTAGTCATTGATGGCTGATGGCTGTTGCCGGAATTGGTCGTTCAAATAGTGGGCATAGTGAGAAAGAAGACCGGAGTCGGAGCGGGCGGACATCGGAGCCGTTTGTTGCGCATAGCCGACGCCCGTGTGAGCGCCGTACTCGCGAGCAGACAGTGGCTGAATTCGGGACACTTGCTGTTGCTGCTGCTGTTGCAGTTGCTGTTGCAGTTGCAGTTGCTGTTGCAATTGCTGTTGCTGTTGCTGTTGCTGTTGCAGGTACGTCTGAGTGCCGTAATCGGCGTAGCGCCCGCCGAATCGGTCAAAGTCGGACGAAATCGGCGGCGCTTGAGAGGAGGGGACATAATAGCGGTCGAGCTCATGCAGATAAGGCAGCGATCGGGTGAGCGACGAGGGCTGAGCGATGGCGGCGTCGCGCCGGATCGGGTCGAAAGATGCCGTCGAGTAATCGCCGCGATCCGACGAATAGCCGCTGTAGAAGTCGGGGCCCACCGAGCGACTCATCACGGGCTGGCGGTCGTAGGCGGACGAGCCGCTGAGGCCGTACTGCTCCGCCAGCGTCGGCTGCTCGGCCTGTCGGTAGCCGTACGTCTTCCACCGTTCGATATTGCGAGGGAGCGACGCGTATTGACGGTCGCCGGTCAACGGGTCGCGCCACACGGACGACGAAGACGAGGCGACGTTGGTGGCGGTGAAGTCGCGCGGCGCTCGCAACGTTTCGTCCGTCGACGGGTAGTCCACACGCGGCAGGGAGCCGTAGTGCGGCACATGCGAGGAATAGTCGCTAGCAGGCACCGGCAACGGCTCTTTCAACGCAGCCGTCGCTCGTGGATAGAAAGTAGCCAAATCACGCAGATCCGTCAACGACGCCAACTTCTCGCGTCGGCGCGCAATCTCCTCACGCAGCTGCAGTTTGCGCGATTCGCGCGCCATCGGGTCGTCGTCGTCCGAGAAACAGAACGTCGTGCCGTACTTCCCCCCACTTCTCGTACTCTTCGCCGCTTTCCGTCTTTGCTTTGCAGATGCGTAATCGTCCATCGAAGCGGCCAGCAGGTCGCCTGTCGTGCTCACGTTGATCATTCTCGGCGAGCGTTGCCTTGCGGCAAATCCGTTCTCAAATGACACACCCGCGTCCAAGCGCTGCTGCTGCGCCCACATTCGCTGCTGATCGGCGGCCGTCTGTGTTTCGGCGTTGCGCATCGCCTTCGGCCGAACGACCGGCCGAGTAGATGACAACGATGTGGCCGCGGTATCGGCCACCGAACGCTCGTAACTCTGCTCGATATTGACCAACGACTGGTGGTAGGCGCGAAGCGAGGGATCAATCGGCAATTCCTTTCTTCTCATAGACGAAGTCGTCAAAGATGCAGAGAGGGTCGCCGGGGCTGCAGATAGCGTCTGCACGCCCGCACTCGCGTATACCGGCGGTTGCTGCGACCGCGGCTGTGGCAGTCGCTTGACGGACTTTTGCGTGCCGACGTTGACCGTCTGCGGTGGGACGACGCGCGCACCTTCGATCAGTTCGCGCGGCAGAGTACACTTGATGACGTTGGGCACGTCGTCCTGTCGGTAGGGCAGGAGTCCGCTGATCAGCATACGATGCACGACGTACTGTCTCTGGTTCGCCTCAATCTCGCACGCCTCCAACAGTCCGCGCCGACGATTCAGCGCCTCTTTCAGCTCTTGCTTCAGCAGCACACGCGCCAAAGTAGCCGGGATCTTGGCCGTCTGAGCGCGGGCCTTGACGCCGGGATGGGTCGTTTGTTGACGAACACGGACGGAGGGTACGGACGGCGGACGACGGTAGGAGTCGGCGGCGGCGACGAAGGTCGCTCCAGGTACGACGGGCAGGTCAGAGTAGCCGGCGCGGCCGACGAGCGGCGACGGACCCGCGGCGGGGCGCTGACGGAGGTCGACGCCACGGTCGCGGTAGAGCTGCTCATCGGAGAAGGCGGCCGGGAGCGAGGGCGGCTGTTGTTGCTGAGTAGGTAGGGTGGGCAGTTTGCGACGGCCCATCTCAGACGAGGACGTGGACGCGGCGTCATCCTGCAGAAAGGCACGACGGTCGGAGACGACTCAGGGGGTACATGGCGTATGACGTTGTTGGCGATGGGAGGGGCGGACGGGTGGTGGCAGGGTGAGGGAAAGGCGTTGGGGGCGCGCGCGGCCGGAAGCAATAAGTGGCCGCGGACTCGGACAAGCGCACTGGGCTGCGGCCGATCGACCGTCGCCGTCGACGGCGGCCGTCGCCGGGCGTACGCGGGGCGATACTACGCGCGAGCTAGGGCCGCGCGCCGTCGACCGTCGCCCGTCGCCAACCACGGCGGCCGACGGAGGCAAAATCAATCGGCACAGGTCGTATCGATCGGAAGCGGCCTGGCTGTGCCTGCGTGGCGACGGCGCTGGCGCCGCGACGTAACTTCTTTCGACGCCGATTATTCGTCGCTTCTGCCGCCCGCATGCCGTCCCCGTCGGGAACGCGTCCGATCGTCCGGGCAGCCGGCCACTGATTGATTAATCCCAGACCGTCCACCCGCTTGAATTTACTTTCGGCCACAGCTATTCGCTCCTCCGCCCAAGCTATTGACTTTGCGCCGCTATTGGGGCGAAAAATCGTTCAACGCCACTTCGATCATCCCCTTCTCGCTCCTCTCATGCCTCAGCTTCGGGACTACGTCTCCAACGATTATATACTTGTTTGGCACGCTCCGATAGTTGGAAATACGAGCCGCTCAAAGAAAGATGAGCCGAGGGGAGGGACGGGGATCGTGTGAACAGGGTAACGACGAAGAATTAAACTGTTGAGCGACAAGAAAATTGAGCAGTATGTCTACAGTACCCGAAGTTCCGGCAAGCTGCCATAGCGACTGGTGTAGTACATTTGCCGCCAATTTTAAAACGATGTTGGGCGCGCCACATGACACGCGATAGCATTTGTGTGGCACCAACACGGGCGGGAGGGGGGGGGGAGGGAGAAGCACAAACAGAGGAGCACACGTTCACGGCGACATTAGCAAAATTTGTGCTGGGCAAGAGAGAGGATGGAAACGATCGTAACACAGAGACGACCACACAGCTAGGCCGCTCGCCTCCGACTGCCGCGAGACACTGTGACACGGACAGACGGACGTCTCGGTGGGTGCGAAGCGAACGAAGAAGATAGCCTCACAGATAGCAAACGGAAGCCATCCCTTTCCTTCCCTCCCTGGAGGAATCCGCGGGCAGGCGGAAGGGGCAATTTTTCAGGATGGACCGTGCGGCATAATCAATGCGCCGATGGCTAATTGAAGCGCCGTTCCGCGGCGATATAAATGGAACATTGGCTGCTGTCCTTTGGTCGCGACCCATCTAGATGTACTCAATTTACGTTCGCGTATAGACCACCCAATCAGCCGTAGTATCGAAGCAACCACCACTGTCCTTGCAGCAATAGTGCGTGTGGGAAATTAAAAACCGGGGCGGTGTGGAAGGTTTTTTAATCGATTTTCTTCGAAAAAACGTAGGGCGCTGTAATGGGGACAGATTAAGAAGAGAGGAGGAGGATTGTTGGACGCTGAAATGGGCAATGCAATGAACGGTAGGGTGAGGACGTCAAACAGCAAACAAAGACTACTGTAAATATTGACTTATCTATACTATAAAACAACATCGACAGTTCATCCGTCTTACGTTTTGCAAATTTGTGTTCTATTTGAAATTTAGGTATATGAAAATACGTGAAAAGATAGGTTTGAATTATTGAGAAAATGAAGTAATAAATAGTAAAAAGAAACAATTGCAAGACGCGGGATGGGTAAACTTTGTGCAGAAGCAGGCAGAAAAATTGACTTACATCACGCTGTCGGCTGACGGCGGCGATGTGCGCCAGGTTTGAGTCGAGGAATGGGTTGGCACTGGCTGGCATCTGCTGTTTGCCGACGTGATACTGCGCCATGCCCATGAGGTCGCCGACGGGGGGCGGCGCCGCCTGGCCCACCCGTTCCCCCGACAGAATCATCGCCGGTGATCGCTTCAGCTTGCACACGAACAAATCGTCTTCGTCAGTCTGCTGCGGTTGCTGCGTCACTGCGCTGCTTGTCGTCACACCATAGCGCGTTGGTCCCGCCACGCTCTGCAGCTTCTTCAGGTTATCGTAGCTCGAACTGTCCGACACCAGTTCTGCAATTAATACGTTGATTGCATTGACAATCAACCTCCATTTTCTCAATAATAAAATCACAACGCCTAAGGAGACAAAAAAGAGTGGATGTAACGATGGACTTTTCGAACCTTACGGGGCTTTCCGCATGTAAGGGGGCCCCAGCCCGCCAAAAAGGAGCGCCCAGCGATAAAATCAGGGCCGGATTATAGTAGAGGCTAGGTAGGCTGAAGCCTAGGGCCCCCGCCCTGCTCCAGTACTATAGGGGGCCCCCATGACCTGACCAGGAGGCTCTCCCAGAACTGGGGGCCCCTAAGATCCCCCTTTAGCCTAGGGGCCCCCGACACCTATAATCCGGTTCTGGATAAAATATATAATTTTTCGCCTTTGGCGGTAAAAAACGCAAAAAATTTTGCCTCCAGGAGTAAAAAATACAAAAAATTTCGCCTGCGGCGGTATGCAGGAGCCTCCCTCAGGAGCAAAAATCCCGGCCCCCGGGACCCTTAAGCCGGGCCTAAATGGATGTATATTTCTGTTTTCTATTGTCACTCAATGACGCATTAAATAAATGAATGGCCAAAAATATAGAGTAATTAATGAGAAGCTGGAGCAACAGAAAGCCGTTTTGCAAGGAACACACCTGCACCTTCAGCAGCGTTCTCGGTCGACGGCGAGACGTCAATGATCGGGGAGAGATCGTTGACTGGCGACCAGTCGGCGTAGATTCGACTTTTCGTCGTCGGCTTCTTCCCCGCCGCCACCGCCGCCGCTGCCGCCGCCGCCGCAGCGGCTGACGTTGATGTGGTAACGTCCGCGGCCGTCGACGTTGCTCCCATGCCCTTCGGCACGTAATTCTAAGTGAACATTCAGCAATTTGTCAATCAAAGACGGTTTTCTTCAGCACCAGACGGAAACTCAAGAATGCTGGCAATATTTATGACGCTAGCGGGGTGGTATTGCCCAGTTTTAGGCGAGACATAAACCGCAGTTACTGCTTTCCTTATTAAGTAGTGTGACGATTAGAAAAGATAGCACTATGTGAAAAATTTGATATGAACAAATGAAATAAAGTAGTGTGACATTAAAATTTTTGAGAAGATTCCCCGGTAATGTATGGAATGAAATCATACCTGCTGGGTATCGTATGACGAGTAAGATGTGGTGTAAGCAATCGATGTTGGGGTGGTCTGGTACAATCTTCTCTGGTGTTCATCGGCGGGAATAGTGACAGAATAAGACGAGGGTTGGCCGGCCATTGCCTGCACGGGTCGTGGAACCATGTCGATGAGACCATCTGGACTGGTGGGCTTCAGAATAAGTACAGGAGCGCGACGCTGCTCCATCGTTGTCGCCGGGGGCAGCTCCTCAGCCGATTCGCCGTACAACGCGTACTTGGACAATGATGACTCCGGCGGACTGTGCCGGATGTCCGAATATACCTTAAGCAGAAACTTTGTCAAAATATTTCTTACTAGCTAATGTTTCGTATAATTTAATCTAGTTTCGCAAAATTCAAGAACCATCCTCTCCCACCCCATTCGGAATAGCTCACACCTATATATTGTATAAATACATAATAAGGTTCATGATCACTTTTTCTTAATTACGCACTCAATTATTCAACGCGTGTTATTCGTGCGTTTTTTATGTTTTTTAGACAATTTGTTGGACATGAGATATGAATAAATAAGATAGAATGAATAATTCTGAAAATGATGGAACGAAGAAATAAAAGTACCTGTTGGGCACGTTCGTCGGTGGTGCTGGGCGGAGGAGGCGGCGCAGATCGAACTGGTTCAAGCGAACTGCTCACCGGGCTTACCGGCGGACTCAGCGGCGACATCGGGCCCGTCCCTGAGTAGGCCGCCGCCAGCGCCGCATCGTGCGCCGCCTGCACCGACAGTCCCTGGTGGTGCACTGCGCCGATGAGCTGCTGTTGCTGGAGACTCTTCTGCTGGTTGTAGTAATGCTGACTGCTGACGACGGAAGTGATGTCTCGACCGCGCGCCGGCGTCACGCCCACCATGTCCACGTCGCTCGAGGCGATGGCACTCACGGGCAGAGGAGAGGCCGATGACGAGGCACTAATGACCGGCTGGTACAAGGAGCCATGGGCCGTGCTGCTAGCTGTCGTTGTCCGTCGGTGTAGCTGATGCGCGCTGGTCGTCGCCAAGATGAACTCGTCTGAGATCTCGCCCGCGCTGCTCAACTGCTCGCGGGTCTTCACGCGAAGAGTGCGCTGGCCGAGACCGCTTACTTGCGCCACGATTCGATCTTCTTCGTCGCTCGAGTCTAGACGTTTCCGATCTAAAACCACACCTGATTATCTCATAATCAATGTGTAATCACACATTTACACATAGTAATGCTGCGCAACATTATATACTTGGACTGCTGTAGTTAAGACATTAAGCTGTAGTTAAGACTGCTGCACCCAGCAGTAGCAGTAAGATGCTCACATCTGACGTGTTATTGCCTTGCAGGCTATATTACCTATTATTGAAATTGCTCGTCATGGCGGCCTAATTTAATGAACAAGTAACGATGAAATAGTCTTTAGTAAGGCGCGCGCGTCTAAAATGTAATCAAGCCGATGCAATAATTGTTCATGTTTCTCGAGGCGTGAAGCAACAGAGTCAATGAATCAAACGTGTTTTTCATGAATTATTATTCTAAACCAACGAAATTAATGGTGGTAGTCTGTCCGGGGCTGCTATAGGGAGGGAAAATCAATTAACAAACATGTCTCATTTATTGTGACAGAACTTTGTTGTTCCAGAAAAGCCAATTGCAATATCATACGAAAGACACCACATTCTCTGCCATTGTCATTTCCTATTACGAATTGCAGTCTGAACTGTTTTCAAGAATATAACGAAATCTCAAAAACATGGAAGCAGCAGGTTGGCGGAACGTCACCCGGTTTCATTAGTTGACCAAGGACTAGGCGGGGGTGAAATTAGCTCCCCTTCCTATTAACTTGCCCATCTGCCTCAAACCCCATTTGTTTCTTCTGCTCCCTCGCTCCTTCGCAGTCGTTAAACAGCCATTCGGATTGGAAGACGCTCTACTGAACCGAAAATCGAAACCATGCGGACCTCTAGCCTAAGCCCGTCGTGCACTATTGACACACAGAGTAGTTTGTAATTGAGCACTTAAGTATCTTATTATATGAGCGAAGTTACGTGCACTCGGTGGAAACTGCAAGCACATACATCCGTTCTTTAAACTATTACAGTCAAACCGGGCTATAAGAGCATTTATGGTATCAATTTTTGCAGCATGCAACAATATGTAAGACAACTACGCTGTTCTGCGTAGCGTTCCTATATGTTGTAGCCTGCTGCAAAAATAATACCTTAAATGCTCTTATAGCTCCGTTCGACTGTACCTAGTAAAAAATGAGCCAATATCGTCCAACGTATTATGAGCTTAGGGTAGCTGAGTATTACAATTATTGAGTTGAAATTCAGATGGATCAACGAACCGAATGTGTGTCGCGCGGCGGCTGAAGATTGCATATCGTCCTCTTCATCATCTTCAGGTATTGTGTAGACGGGTCCAGGACGATGAGTGTAGAAAGGCTGATTGTGATAATATTTCGCCGCTTGGGCATAGTCAATGTCATCATCTTCTGCTCTGCTTTTGTCGCCAGCATCGTCGCCGTGCTAAAGAAGAAACGTGGATTGTTTTAAGTACAAAAAAAGTCGCCCTTATAAATGATAAGTGTTCTTGGTATCATCTTGCCATCTGGAATGAACATGAACTGGAGGTTTGTTTCCTATGTTCCCTTGCTTATCAATCGGGATTTTTTTTGCTCTCAATGCCAAATATTGTTCTTTTTGCTTGACGAATAATGGCATTCAGTTACCTCGCTGTCGCTTCCAAGATCGAGGTCGATTCGTTCCTCGTCGGGCGAGAGAAACGGATTCTTCCTCGATGGACGCGAGTCGTCTCCGGAGCTCAACGAAGGGCCGAAATCGAGCGGACTTTGGTAAGAAGTTTGCGGCTCTGGCTCTGGAGCGTGCGAAACCGGCACTGCCACCTAAAAAAAAGTTGAGAGAGTGAACGCGAAATTCCAATTAGAATATACTCCTAATTTCTACGAGAGTTAACCGTATTTTGAAGACGCACCGTATACTGAAAACGTTTGCGATCAATTTCGTTGTGTGACAATGAACGGAAATATTTTTTCCTGCTCTCTATCATTTTAATAAATGATACTCAATGATACTTTAGCAGCGAAAATAGCTTTGTCCCATGAACATCATTCTATGGGTTTGAACGACATTAAATTCCGGTTAACTCTCAGAGAAATGACGAGTATATCTTGTCAATCGCAATGTTCTTTGTGTAGATGGAGAATAAAATGACTGACCGAAGTCGGATGATGATTTCTGCCGGCGATTGTGTCGACTGGACGCGCGACTGATCGCACGCTAACAGTCGACGTCGGAATTGCAGTTGATGGAGGGATTGAAGCGGCCGAACTGGCAGCCACTCTTGCCGGCGAACCTTCCAGCGCCCGAGTAGCCCAGCTGACATCAAATTCATCGTTCGCCGATTCGCCGAACATTTGAATCTGCTGCAGAACATCCGTGCCGATCGCGTCTTGACGTGCTCGTTCTTGTTCCACTTCGTCGATCGATTGTGACGGTGCCGACGGTGCTTCGATTATCTGCAATCAGAGATTCTTTTTCTCCACATGTTTCTCAACCAGATGGGAGAGAGGCTGATGGGATTTATCGCTACCTCCAAGCAATTATAGCTTCAAGAACAAGACTAGCGTTTAACTAGTAACTATTTACAGTCGAAACCGGATAAGAGCACAAAATGCATATCAATTGTTTGAGTACACGCCACCACGCAAAGAGGCTACGTAGTTCTGCGTAGTGAGTTTTCATGTTGGCGTGTGCTCAAACAATTGATACGCATTTTGTGCTCTTATCCGGTTTCGACTGTAGTACAGTCCCTTCGATCGCAGTGACAATGTTTATCGATTTCAGTTGCATAATGAGATGCACGAGACGCTATGGGAGATGCACAAGACGCAGGATCACCTGATTGCACAGGTGGACTTCCTGACGCAGAAGATCATTGCTCTGCAGAACACTTTGCTCAGTCAGCATCAGTCGAACGCGTTGCTACCGGTGGTGGGCGGCGGAGGCGCCCCTGCGGTGGCTCAGTTGTCGCTGACCAATCATCATCCAACGGCGTGCACGGGTCTAAGCCAATCAACGTCCGCGAATGCGATAGTGCACTTGCCGTTGCCCGTCTCAAACAACAGCGGCAGCATTGCAGTTCCGATGAATCTCATTGATGAAAGCATTATCTAATTGCAAATCGCTTACTTGATGGCTGATGCGCGTAAGCAATGTCTTGTGCAACCGAATTCTGCAGCATCCCTCATGTGATATTGTTGTGTGCACTATGACGCATCGTTCGTACCCAGATTGGTTTCGCTCTACCGATGATACGGTCGTCTAGTCACAAATGAGAGATTCTTCTTCAATTACGAGTTTTCGTCTGCTGTTACTGTTCTAATGTGGAAATTTAGTACGTAGATACCTGAATCCATTTCAAGAAGTTTGCGTTCAACACGCAGATACTCAGCGGCGTTAATGTTGAATGCGAACTACTTGAAATGGATTCAGGAATCTACGTACTAAGTTTTCCCAATATGTCCTTTAGCAAATGGGCGAAGGTTGTGTGTAATGCCTGTATGATATTGACTGAGCGTACTTCACATTGCTTTTGTTTGTCACCAGAAAACGTTATTGTTTCATATAGAGAGCTCTCAAATTACTTATGCAGTTACAGATTGATACATTTACTTTCTTACCTGTACGTGTGCGATATTGGACTTCAACTGCGATGGTTTCTGTACACAGAATTGTTGTTGCTCCTGGCGAAAAATGAATGACGGATTGTATGATACTTCCACAAGACGATGATAACGTCTGTTAAAAACGAGAATAAAGATATTATTGATGACAGATTCGATCTGTAGGCCACATGATTCAATGTATTTCATCAGACCGTTCATGCAAACTAACTTGCACTCACTGTAGAGATGGGAATGATTGAGGCCAATAGCGAAGCAATGGCGGACAATATTTGAGACTCATTTGCTTTGATTCAAGGAAAAGGTCGAGCTATTTAAGAACCAGCTACTTGATACAGAATAAGACATAAATGCGCTTAAATTGACAGATGTCGAAAACGCTGACGCCAATGTCGACCGACCGAATAATTTAAATTTCCAGACTTACTCTTTCGACCATCCCATTTGATCGGAAGGCAGAGTTTAACGGCTGAACAGAAACCACGACCACCAATTCAGACGACGGCAATTCTTTCGAAACTGCGGCGTACACGTCCTAGCGGACTGTGGCTCTACTGGACTGCCCAACTACTGTATTAGATAAATTGAGTACGTTTGCGCCTGCGTCCATTTCAAGGACTTGAAACGTTTGGAATGACTTGCAACACTGTGTACGGTATGCACGCGCGATGCTTAGCTCGATTATTACACAATTCCTCCTCTCGAATGTTCTCAACGTTCTTTTGGCTGCGTAGCCCGCATCGCAAAATACTCGTTTGAAATTGAATAGCAGGTGATATGAGCACGACTATGTCAAATCCATTCCAAGTTTCAAGTCCTTGAAATGGACGCAGGTGCAAACGTACTCAATTTTCCTAATACGTATGTTCTTTGCCATATTGTTTGTTTTGCCAGACAACTCGGATTGCAAAAGTGACGAAATATTTTGAGTGACAAGAGTGTTTCGGCATTGACACGAAAACGGGGCCTCCTTCGGCTTTTGCCTGGTCATGTTCCTTCGGTTTATTTGAGCAGTTGTTGTGATCAGAGACTGCATAATCGCAGCTAAACAACATCCGATTCATGTTTACGTGTCGATAATGTCAAGGTGGACAGCTTGTGTCGCTGCATAAAATGGCACCCATTGCTCTTGTCAACAGGCACATGGGGGCAGAGTGAAATATCGGGAAGCACCAATAGAGGCAAGAATTTTTAGTGTTTACGACAGTTCAGTGGTCCATCAAAGCGAGATTCAACTAAGCAAATAAGTATCACGCGCACTATAAGAGTTTGAGCACAATTAGAAAATTGTTTGTTCAATAAGCCGCGCCTGCACAGACAATTAAGAAGTGGTACAGCGACCTCAATGCACAATCGAACACACGGTAGTTGTTCATGAAAGATAAGAAACATCGGCGATGATAAGAATGCGGCAAGGGACTCTCCATAAATTACGTAACCCTTCGGGAAGGGGGGTAGAGAATCGGCAATTTACAGGTTACGCGACAATAATGTATAATGTTGTAGCATATAGATTATCGACTGTTTGGGTTACGCCAAGGGGGGGGGGTAAAAACGGCCATAAACAGGGTTACGTAATTTATGGACAGCCCCCAAGCAGAACTCAGTGAACGCAAACGCGTCGGCATTGGCAGTCGCACAGGACGTCACCGCGACGGTCGAGCAGCGCCTCCTCGTCGTCGTCGTCGTCGTCCTCTTCATCGTCGTTATATTCGCGCACGTGGTAGCGCGGCTGCACAGATGTGTAGTCCTCATCGTCGTCAGCCGAATCCTCCAGTTCTTCGAAGCGGTCTTCGCGGGCGGACACATTACGAAGGCGGTGCTGATAGCCAGCGGCATTGTTCTGCCGGCCGCGCAGACCGTTGCGGTCCAGAAAGCTGACAGTCGCCATCGAGTAAGCGGCCGACTTGGGGGGCGAATCCACGCGTCTCATCTCCTCTTCCACTGTCATTGTGCGTCGTGTCCTTAGGTACGACGGCGATAGGGGCGGTGACAATCTGTAAACCTATGTCAATAATAACGTCAAAATTTTTGGCCAACCGTAAAGAAGAAAACTGGGGTTTGATCTTGAAAGAAAATAAGGACAAATGAAAGGATTTTGTCTCAGGCGCTCATCATTGATGCTTGCTGAGTACTGCTAAGGTGTAAAACAAAACTCACTGAATCCCACAACGATAGTGTGGTTTTATGATTTTCTTTGCCTGACAGGTTACGGTGTCACCTTCCCGTTTCTCTTTACCCAGTAAAAAATGTTGATTAAACAACCGAATCAATGATGTTCGGAAGTGAACATATAGGAAACATCACATCGACAGGCATTCGACCCGATTAGCGAAAAAGATTTCGATGGAAGCTAGTCCATACCTGGTCGACTGGCGAGTTCTCGGCTCTGTGTGCGCTCGACGAACGGCACGCCGATCGCGGTTGGCGGGGCTGTCATCGTTGGCGTACTCCATGGCCAATTGAGCGACCTTCTGTCGCAGCTCGGGGTGGTGATCAGCCTTGGCTCGCAACATCGACCAGCAGTCGTCCGGTCGGCACTTTTTCTGCACACGCATCAAAGTCTTCATAAGAGCGTTGTTGCCACTTTCCTCTTCCACCTCACCACTGTAGTTCGGCTGAAAAGACAAACAAAACTGTAACAAAATCAAACAATTAGGCTCTTCACAGCAACTGAGTTTGAACGGCAAACTCAGTTACCGCTTCGAGATCTCATCATGTACGGTACTTTGGTACATTCGGCGCTT
>JAQGCX010000362.1:0-17912 GCA_034700205.1 Plectus parietinus
TTTTGAAGGACGCACCGTATAGCAAGAATTTTGGCTGCCAATATCGTTGTGAGACAAAAACAGGAAATAGTTATTTAGCATATAAATCAATGATACTCAATCGAAAAATTGAGATGTCTCATGAACATGATTTGTTTCTGTTCAAACGACATTCAGTTATTCAGTTAACCGTAGAAGAATATCCGAGTATAGAGTGGAATTTGACGAAGAACGAAAGGCGAAGGATTGCCAACAGAAATGAATGAGCAATTATTACCGGAATCAGGCAGTGAGTTGAGATCGCCGCAAATGAGAACGGGCGTTTGCTGTCGAGTGATTCGCCACTTTTCGGCGACATCGTCGAGGACCCTGCCCAACTCCTGAACGAGCATCATGCTCTGGATGAGTTTGACGTCGCAGAACTCGGGGTCCCAGTGGACGTGCGCCGTGCACACCACCAACGGATTGCCGACGACGTTCTCTGTCGGCGACATCGGCATCATCGCAGCTGAAAGAAAATTGATACGTCCATCGATCCACATGGCTACTGCGATACTCGTCGTATTCATAGTTTACATTGCTACGAATTCAACTGTGCAATAAATCGGTAACCGTATTTATTCTAATTTAAGCACTGTGTTTAAATTGTTTCGATTCCCGCCTACTATGTGCTTAAATTTTTCCATGATCAAATTTCAGCAAAATGGAACAATTTTTGATCAAAAAATCACACAATATTATGCTTGTTTGCTGAAAAGCTGTTCAAACCCTCGATTTGTTCATTTCAAAGCTGGTGAAGATTCAAAAGTGACGAAAATGAAGCGTGTATAACACTTTTCTTTGCGTTCATGCCGAAATTTGTACCGGTGGTATCGAGGGAGGTGCTTAAATTTTTTTGATCACCTACTTCCCTGTGCTTAAATTAGAATAAATACGGTACTCGTAATTTCTACGAGAATTAACCAGCGTCGAAAACTGTTCAAACAGAGAGATTGATATTCATGAGACAAAACAATTTTCGCTGCGTAAATAATACTGAGTATCATTTATTATGATAGGGAGCAGGAAATAATTATTTCTGGTAATGGTCACACAACGAAATTAGTCGCAAAAATTCAAATTCTCGGTGTGTCTTCAAAATGGGGTTAACTCTCGTAGAAATTACTCTTATATAAAGTATATCAACTACAGTGGAACCCGGATAAGTGCACATTTGGTGTATCAATTGTTTGAGCACACACTAGCACGCAAGTAGGCTACACAGTTCTGCGTAGCAGCTCTCATGTTGGCGTGTGCTCAAACAATTGATACAGCAAATGTGCACTTATCCGGTTCGGTTGTATGATAGAATAATAAAAAAAACAGGAGCGTACAGTTTCCGTAGACGGCCTCTTTGAGCTTGAGGACGGCGCAGAGTGCTATGTTGTCCTTGGGCATGACGCGATTGAGCATGTGCTCGCTCGTCTGGGCCTTCTTGATAGCAATCTGCGTGAACTCGATCAGGTGTTCCTTCTCAATCTCGAATCTGTATGTAATCATGTTGTGTATTTGTCGTTCGGTCATGTGCGACCCAACCTAATTCACCGCATGTTATTGCAAAATCAGCTGCACGTAAATTCAAAATCCAAACATGTTCTTCGTGCTGTTTTTCATGCTCAGTTTTTCATGCTGATCACGAATATGATCGCAGAAATTGAAAAAAATGCTTCGCAAGCAAATAAATTGCAAAATATTGACATTTTTTGTGAAATAACTGTTTGAAAGTTAATTTCGTTGCTTGTGAAGCACTTTTTTCAATTTCTGCGATCAGATTAGTGATCAGCAGTGATGTTCATGGACCGGCCCACCAAAAACAGAAAATCAGGCCCGCGGCCGGCCCAGACCCGGCCCACCCTTTTTTCTGTGGGCCGGCCCGCGGGCCTCTTTCCGGCCCTCGATTTTAAATGTAGTTAATTATGCATCAAATCATGTAAAATTTTCTGCGTCATATAATGCATTCAAGTTCACCAGAATCAGATACTGTAGGTACATATTTCAACTCAGTGGGCCGTGGACCGGCTCACAAAATTCTCAAAAATCGGCCCACGGGCCGGCCCAGACCTATTAAAATTTTCAGGTCCAGGCCCGGCCCAGGGTCCACCCTTTTTCCGTGGGCCTGGGTGGGCCGGCCCATGAACATCACTGGTGATCAGCATGAAAAACTGAGTCAGAACATGTTTGGGTTTAACAATGTTTACTGCAGCAGCAGCACTGGAGCAAACATCAACGATCTCATATGTTTTTACCGGGCGATTACATCTCGAAGAACTCCCAGATGAGATGGCGCACTTAAATCAATCAGACAAAAAACCGCAGCAAAAACGCTCACTTTTCGTATTTCCAGAAGATGGCGCACCCGTCGACGTACTTTCGCTCTTCTTCAGACATGGTCTTTGCTCGCGATTTCGGCGAAAAAATGCCGGTGTATCCTAGCGCTTCTAGTTCCGGTTGAAAGAGCGTTCGAAATTGCTCCGTTTCCACTTCCTTAAACAGAAAGAACGCACCATGAATAAATCCGTCAGACGAACATTCTTTGGAAAAAGACTGATCGAGTCACGGACACAAGTAATCCATCATTATCTCCCAGTCATCTGAGAACAGGATGCAATTTCAATAAGAAAAAGACGACGATACCTGAAGAGTGATGATGTCGGCCTCGTAGTGTCTGATCTCCTTGATGATGGCGTTTTTGCGGTATTCCCAGTTGAGTGCCCAAGTGGGACAGTACGTGTATAAGTTGGTAGTAGCGTACTTGTCGCACAATACATTGTAGCACAACACTGTGAACGTCGCTGAAACAGAGCGGTTTAACTTACACTGTCAGGCACAATGCGTCACATCAACATACCGATTGGACGATCCCTGTCCACTTGTCGTAACGGCATCCATTGTCGATCGGGCGGCGGGGCTGTGTGAACTGAAAATAAAATGAATGCTCAAACACATCGAGAATATGTAGTATGTAACAAATGATGTTTACTTTCATAGGTGTAATTGGCTATACCAGACATGGGCACGTTTTTTCCGGTGGGGGGGGTATATACCTCCCAAATTCCCAAAAAAAATTTGCTCATGAGAAACATGTTTGGGAAAAAACTTCTCCCTCCACCTGAAAAAAACCTTTTTAAAATTCAAAAAAGGTCGCCAAAATCTCAAAAATTTTTGACCATACCCCCCAACCGATTTTGGCCGGAGGTATGGAGGTCCTTGGGGGGTACATACCCCCCCCCACCCATGCCTGGGCTATACCCCAGCTACCCCCAACGAGTATACGGTAGGAACCCCCCCTCGGACCCCATTTAACCTATGATTGCGTTTGATGTAATGTGCGTTCAATCCAGAATCAATTTCCTAGGCGCAATTTGCATTTCAGTGGTCCGATTTGAAGGTCGAACAACATGTCACGCGGAATCCGGTGAGAGAAGAGCGGAACGGATGCGAAAGGTGTTGATACGATGCGGATGCGATAGCCGAACTGGCAAACAAACGCCATTCGACCTCCACGCGTTCGCGCGTTAATTGCGCATGGACAAGGACGGAGAGGCGCCAAAATCGACCTTGAGAGTAGTGTGTGTGAGTACGGTACACGAGGTACAAGAGTGTGGTCGAGCGATCGTGCCAGATAAGTAACTCAACCCTGCCAACGTGGCGTTGCAAAACAACGGCAATCCCCACACTGCGTGCTCAGCACTACCCGGTCGGACGCGACCAAGGACCCTCCGTATTCCAGCAACTCGAGACGACATGCTCGGTCGACGAACAAGTAGAACGCGGCAGAATGGAAGCCTCGCATCCACTGCACCCGACCCGCATTTGCGCCAGGCATTAGTAGCGCGCAAATTCTCGAATTCTCAAGTTTGTGTGAGTGTGGACGGAAGCGGCAACAAACCTCTTGTGGACGCCCCATTCTCAGCCATGCGATGGGCGACGCGCACGGCGAAGGCGTGCGAGACGACGGTCAGTGCGTCATCTGAGCGCAGGTCACGCCTCTCGTCCGAGGACAGAATGTCGCGCTCAGTCGCACTCAACGGCTCTTTCGTTGAGCAAATGCGTCGCCCATCACGACGCGCCCCGTCCAAGTACTGCTGGACGCTCCAGCCGTACTGGCATCGCCGCAAATAGACCGCGTCACTGCGGCCAGCGATTACCCATCCGTAATTGTCCCGCAGCCTGTATCCCGGTAAATGACCGTTAGTCAATCGACGCCGCCTCCCCAGTCGATCCAACTCAATGACCGCATACCCCACCATCCGCGCATGTGCTCATAAATTACCGCCATTTCGTACTTTCTAATAATAATAATCACGTCGGCGCACACTCAAATTGCGTCCGCTGTTTGCCCCGCGCCTCCACCCGCACAAAAACCCCACCACCACATGGACGCGTTGCCCACGGCGGTTAACGAAAGTGAACGCCCCAAAAAATTGTGCAAAGTCGACCGCCGCCTCCGGACACATGCGCGCAGGCCGGATCAGTAAATTACCGTTCCGGACAACAACACGCGCGCCATTATTTCGGCCGTCGCGAAAGAGGCCGCGAGCCGGTGGAAGAAGATGAAACTCACGCAGCAATCGGCCGCCGTCCACCCCGCCTTCGACGGAGAGGCCCGACCCGGGCGACCACGCGTCCGTCTCGCCACACAAACTGCTGCTGGCACTGCCGCTGCTCAACGGGGGCGAAGAGTCGGTGCTGAGGTCGGCCATGAGCGATACCAACTCGTCGCTGCCCAGTGACGAGCTGGAGCGACTGTCGTCTTTCGACGGCAGCGACTTGGCGGACGGGGGAGGTTGTGGTCGCTCGTACGCACGGACATGGCGGTGGTGCATTGGCGCGAGACCGTTGACGGACGCGAGCAGCTGCTCCGCGCCGTAACCGTCCGTCCAGTGCGCCTGGTATACGCGCTGCATTTCCGGCGGGAACGTCACGTAGCACAGCGAAGGATGCATGTGCAATGGAGCGCCCAACTTCGCCAATTCGTTGCTTCGCTGGGCGTTCTGGTCGTCCGGGTTTCTCGCGCGGCTTCGACGAGATCGGCGTCGTCCGGGCAGAGCGGGGGGCGAAGCGGCCAATTCGCTATCATCGGTAGCACTGGAAGAGGACGGGGACGCTTCATCGTTGACGGCGATGAGTCCGACGCCCATGGACGCCAAGTCGGCATTGGACACGCAGCAGTCGCTCTTGCTTCCATTGCTGCGTCGACGTGACTGCGCGTGCGTTGAGTCATGATGATGCGGCGTGAAGAGCGGCGGACCCGTCACGCTGTCCACCAGCGATCCCCCAGTCTGCCGACCGATCCGCTTCTGCTGCATGTCCGCCCATCGTTTCGCGCGACGAACGAAGCGTTTGCCAACCGGCGACGACGGAGACTGTTGTCGCGCGTTCAATAGACACGCACCGGAATAGTGCGAATAGTGACGACGGGCGGAAGAGCCGTGGACGACGGACTGGTCGATGAGCTCCTCGAAGACGACGGGCGGATGACGATTGGCGTCGCTGCTGATCGACGCCGCGGACAAAACAGCGGCCATCAGCGCACAGAGCGCCGAGCAGCGCTGACCATAGCGCGACGTATAATCGGTGATCGGCGTTTCGACCGGCGACGCGCGCTTGCAATCTTGCAATTCGTGCCCAGTAAACAGTAAACAGTTGCGTGACAATAATCACACAGAGTCGTCCTTGTCGCGAGCTGTCACGGAATCACGAGTCAGCAGCAGCCAGCACCACCGGGCGCTTCATGTCCTCGCGGGGCAGTGTCGCTCAGCCGGTCGCACAACACACAGCGCAACCATGATGCGCGATCAGCACGGCGGTCCGGTTGGTTACGTCAGCGCGACGACAACAATGGCTGGACGCAGCGGCTCAGCAGGAGAGCATGCCGACGGACTGGGCAGCGCCACTTGATCCGACGCGAGTGGGTCGCGGCGTGCGCGCTTCCGCATTCACGCCTTGGAACACCTCAGAGCGTCGGTGGGCGACGTGGCGAAGGTCACGACCGCAGGTGCGCATGTGCTTGCGCACAGGTGGGCCAGCCGGGAATGGCGATCGGGAGGAGAAAGGCGGATTGGTTAGGCGACGTCGCGACCCACCGCCCGGTTCACTGACTGCTGCCGGCGGACAGAAAGAGTGAACGCGCGCCAATTCGCTCCGATTCGGCGGCGTCGAAACCGGTCGCGTCGATCCGACCTCGCATCATTGTCTCTGGCAGTCGCCGCGGGGCGGGCCGTAACACCCGGTCGATTCGCACTTTCGCCATCGCCGGCGGCCGTTCAACCGGCCGAGATCGACCCGACCCCCGTGTGGCCGACTCCAATCGACCCTGCCGTCAGTGTCGTGCTCCACTGACATTCGACCTCCTCTGCGGTCGGCCGCCTCCTCACCCACCCGACTTCTTTCTCTCCGATTCACTTTCCACATCGCTCGGTGATACTAAGAAAGTGGCGGCCACAAACTGGTTGTTCATGCGCGGTTCGCCAAGAGTAACACGTCGATTAGTCCATCGCCATCCATCACCGCGCGTCACGTCAATCACGCCATCACTTCATCTACTCTTCACTCTTATCCGCTACGATTGGTTCCTTTCCGCTTTCAAACGCGCACATAAAAAGAGAGAACACCTACTCGCAAGATGGTCCAGCAGAAACTGCAGCAGTTTCTGTGCGCCATTCTGCTCGTGGTAGATTTTGCTGATCTCTGGAGACAGCGGGTTTCCCTGCAAGCCTGCAACAAAAACAGAACATTAATTAAAGCGATACTGCACTTGATACAGGTTTTCATTCCCGTTACGAAATTGGGGTTACGCGAAAAATGAATGACACTCAATGAATTGGAAAAAATTTGAGCATAAAAGCGCCTCGCTGTGTTGTTAACGATGAAGATTGATAGCGATAGGTCGTGATGGGAATCCCATTCGCAACGCCCCAATTTTTGCGCATTCATTACAGCGGGGCGTTCTTTTTTGTGATGTTATGCACACGGCGGGTCAGTCGCATACATGAGAGAACACAAAAGCTCAGTACAGCCATCAATCTCTGGCGTCGGCGCAGAAAGACGCCATCGAAAGCCAACACTGCGACACTAACCGAATTGGATGGGTCATCAGTATCACAACAATCGTCCCAACCAGAGCAGCGCCGACTACGACAAAAATTTAAAAAAAGAAATAATCGCGCAATGCTACTATTCCCAGACCATAGGTGCCTTTCGGGTCCCGAGGTTGGGGGGCACGCAAGTACTAGGGCAGAAAATAATAATAATTGCACATGCAAATTAGGCGAAATTACGATATTTTTGGGCGGGAATTCAAATTTTGCCAATAATATCATTTTTTTCCTGCGCTCGCAAAACCATAGGTGTTAACCCCCAACCCTGACCGAAGTGGGCAAAATGTGCGAAATTTTGTAAACCCCACCTCGCCGCCTGGGGCGGCCCAAAAAATTTGCATAAAGTTACGGTAATTTTATGCAAATTTTTAGGCCAAAGCTATGTTAACCCCCCAACTTTTCGACCCGAACACACCTCTGCGCAAAACTCCGCCCATTTCGGACCGGTTTGGGGGGGCAGTCCCCCACGGCACCTATGCCCCAGACAAAAAGATGCGAACTCGACTTACCAAGTGTTCCTAATCGAAAGAGCTTTCCGAGCTCGTAGGGGAGGACTCGTAACTGATTCGAATTGAGGTACAGATGGCACAAGGAGATCATGTCGCCCAGCTCGGCGGGGAGACTGCGCAATTTGTTGTGCGACAGGTCGAGCATGGTCAGGTTGGACAGCTGCGAAATCTCTGGCGGGATCCTCGTCAGGTGGTTTCCGTTGAGAAATAGTGACGTCAAATGCCTCACCGACCACAAACCCGGGCTCAAATTCCGCACTTTTCCTGCAACAAATCGCTAATCATCAAGCGTCCTCGTTCACTGATATCAGGTTGTCCGAAAAGTTCGTGCAACTGTATCAGAACTGCGCGCGTGAAATATTTAGTTTATACCATCGTTTATATCCTCTTTTGGCCTGATTGCATCATTTCTTTTATTATGAACAAATTACTCTTCACAACGTAATTACTTTGATTCAGAACATGTCAAATATTGAACATCGAGTAGTCATTAAGTTTTTTACCCAAAAAGGACTGAATGCCACCGAATTCAGCAAGGAGCTGAATGCTACCGATATCAGCAAGGAGCTAGTTTTCAGCTCCTTGCTGATTTGGTGGCATTCAGTCCTTTCTGGGTAAAAAACTTCATGACTGCTCGATGCTCAATATTTGATATTTTCTGAATCAAAGTAATTTGTTCATAATAAAGGAAATGATGCAATCAGGCCAAAAGAGGTAAACTATAATAAAAATGTACGCTCTATACGATGGTAAAATGTTTCACGCGCGCAGTTCTGATACAGTTGCACGAACTTTCCGGACAACCTGATACGTCGAGCAACGGAAACTGCCGCATACATGCATTCATAGATTACCTGGGGGGAGGGGGTTACCGGAGCGGAGCCAAAACTTGGAATTTTTGAATTCCCGCCCAAAAATACTGTAATTTTGCCTAATTTGCATATGCAAATTTCCGATCTCCCCAAACTCGGACCCCAAGTACACCAATGTATGCATTCCGATCGAAAGACATTAGTTGCTGAGACTTGATCATTCAGCACCAATGGAAATTTTATTTTCTTACATTAAAAGAAAACATGGAAACAAAATTGTTATATCATGATAATATTTCGCTAGATCTGGCAAGATTTTTTGGAATAATGAATTTTAACGAAACAAACACATGTTCGCCTGGAAGAATTGAGTTGCTAGGGGATGCCGTAAATGGAAGTTAGCAATGAGAATGCGAAAAAGTGTTACCGTGAATTTCAAGTTCCATCCAGCGGGTCTCTTTGCCGGCGGTTAACTCCTCGTCGGTCATGATGCGATGTTGCCGGTACATGCCATTGGACAGCTGCTTCTTCCCGTCGGCGTTCTCGGCCTTGGTCTTCGGGAATCCGGCGCTGCCGCCCGACTTGTAGTCCTGTTCATGGTGGAGCACGAGGTACTGACCGGCTGAAGCGCGGGACGACGTTGATGCCACTGAAGACATCGGATGGTTCTTTCGTCCACGAGGTCTTTCTGGTCGTTCTGTTCCGGTCGGTCGTCTTACTCTTCTTCTCGAGAACGATGCACACAGTCACGAACAAATCGAATACTGTCCTTTGTCTACAGTCTATTCTCGACTCATACTCGTTTTTGTCAGGTTCTCTGAAACGACAACAACGATGCAAGCATGCGGTACAAAACGATTCTGGAAAATACTTCAGCAAATTTTAAACTGCGACGATGCTCGAAAGCAAACGCGGACTAAAAAACAAACGCTAATGTCAACAAAAATCACACGCCTGATCAATGAACTTCGCGCACTAAAAATATAAGCACTAAAAATATTAGCATTTAAATAGATATCAACATGTTCGTCTTATAAACAACCTCAAGGTCATTTCAAAACAGGAACGCACACAGAAAATGTGAGCATTTTCTTTCATTTATATGATACACTGCAACGAGTCAATTAATAAAACATGCGCCACATAAGCACAAAACACAAATATAGTCGTGAAAATATGTCGATTTGAAGCAGCGAGCAAAGCGGGAGGGGATAAACACGAACACAATGACTTGGATTGCATATTGGATGTCGAGCCATGGCAATTATTGAAACAATGTCTGAGGCAAGTGGGAACGCAGGCAGCGTCCAGCAGAGTATCAAAATCGCGGTGGAAGGGACGGAATGGGTTAGCGTGGACGGGGAGGTAGGGCGGCAGCGCTGCCTGCGCATCAAACACGGACAGCGCCGAACACACGTCTAACTACACGCGCGCACAGTTCAGTCTACTGTACTGTACTACACTCCCTTTTTTCACGTCACCTTCTCTAAACTCACGAGAAGCTTCCGAAAGAAGATCATCTTCTCAGCGTCCCCATGTCTGGCTACGCTAATCAGCCGGGCTTTCCCGGAGGCGGCTTCCAGCAGCCCATGCCGCCCCAGCAACCCCCTGGATTCCCTCCTGCTGCATATTCGTCCACCCCCACATCGACGGCCCAAATTTCGTATCATCATCCTATTCCTGGACAACAACCTATGCCTGGATTCGCGCAGCCGCCCTTTCCGTCGTCGCAGCAGCAGATGGCCAATGGTGGCATTGCCAATGGATTTCCCGGATCGCATCCTACGTCTAGCGCGCAGCATCGAGTCCCCCAACCGCCGACTATGCCGCCATCTGCATTCCAACAGCAGCCGCGACCTCAGACTAATGGACATGCTTACAACAATGCAGCGAGTCATGCGGGTGGCTTTGCTCCGCCTTTCGGTGCGCCGCCGACCCTGCCGAGCCCGCCAGATCCCAGTCCTCATGGCATGTCGACCCCGTTCGCGCAGCAATTGAAACAACAACCTCCTCCCATGATGGCCAGTCCTACGATGAATCCTGCTCAGCAGCCACAATCGTCAAACTATCAGCAACCGCACATGATCAACGGGTAAGTGATGCAAACTATCAGAGAGCCAAAGTCAGTGATGCAACCGCTTTGAAAATTAAGACAGAAAGTGACGGGGAAGCTTGAAAAATTAGTCTTTGTACTTTTGATGATATTGTGACAAACCTCGCTCCCTACTTTTCGGATCGACCTGCAAACCGTCGATCAATTGGAATTTATTACGGTAACATATTGACCGCGTTTAGACAAAATTATTTTGAACTATAAGCCAACGTTACAGTGATCTAGGTCTGTACCTCTGTATGATTGTACCTTTCAATGATTTCAATCGGATCTTTCGTTTTCAGGCCGTCTCTGCCGCAGCCTCCTTCACTGCCTGTGCCCCCTGTGCCTGGTTTTCAGCAATCCAACTTTGGACAGCCACAACCATCAGGCTTTCCTCAAACAAACGTAATTTTTTGCAGCACCGCATTCATTCCTCAAACAAATACCAATGGTTTTCAGCCAAATCAGCTAAATCAGCAACAAGGTGGCCCTGGACAGTCGTATCCAGGTACCCCTGCATATTCGGGCGGCAGTTACGGCAATCAACAGCCAGCGAATACAATGGCACAAGATTTCGGTCGCATGGGCATGGTATGCGCACGATCGCAGACAAGTTTTTAAGTTGATTGTTTTAGGGGCCATCCGCCGCACAACCGCAGCAGCAGCAGCTGATTGATTTGATGCAGGAACGACATATTCTGAGTGGAGGCTGTCCAGATCCTCACATTTCGCTCCCGCCAACTATGATCAATAACGAAACCAACTGCGATCCTGAGTAAGTGAATCTATTTTTGACATTTGCTCAATATTGGGGGGGGGGGGAGGGGGAGAACTCGAGACGGTGCTGCGAGTGTTCGGATTTGAGCGGTTCCGATTGCAACGCTGGTGACGAACGTTCCATTGTCGTATACCACACACGCATGAACATACGTGGTGGGTGGCCACCGCTGTTATTGAATGTATCGTGCATATGTATTCATCCATGTTATTCATCCGGTTAGATGGCAATGATACAATGCATGGGGTAGCTCAGCGATTCGTGCAAAACCATTACTCCAATACTGAGCATACAACATAGCAAGTAAACAATACTGAATCAATGCATCACTTGAAATGCCTTTTATTTGTTTGAACACTTCCTGGCGTCATTATATGTCGAGTGTATGACTTCATTCATTGCGAAGTTTCTGAAGAGTTCCTGTCCTATTGCGAAAGACGACCAACTCTCTCGTAATTTTGTGTTGGCTATTACGGTATGATGAGATCGCCAGCTGTCCGTTAAAGTTTCGGCGAAGTCTTGCAATTGTTGCCTGATACCGTTCTTTCTGATTAAATCGAACTTGCGGGTGGCGAAAGCAATCGATGTCATTTGTCTTTGCTTCTTAGCGGTTACTTTATAAACAGAGTTCATTTTTGATTTGCCCGCAGGCCAATAATACCTACTAAATTACTTAAAATTGTGAAAATGATGCGACAGAACGGTAACGGCTGGGAGTGGAGTGAAAATAACGATCCGAGAACTGTTGAAAAAATCGTTGTCGACCCACCTGATGTGGGCCCCAAGCAGCACAAATGGTAAGAAAGTTGCAGATGGTTCCTCTCATGCGCCCGTAACATAAAAGAGCTCAAAATATTAGATCTATGTTTGTTAACCCACGAACCTTGCTTTTGTTTTCAGCGTTTTTCGCTGCACATTGTCTGCGATTCCCCAGACACAGGAGCTGCTGAAGAAATGTCGTCTACCGCTTGGTCTGACGCTGCATCCGTTCAGGGACATGAAGGTTGGTCGTTCTCTCTATTCGACTTAGGCTTAGGCTTAGGGAAAAGTTAACTCTTACCCTTCGTTGCCTTTTCTTTGGGCAACATCAACTTATGAATGAGTTGATGGCAACGTTCCGTTGAAAGCGCATTTGATGTTTCAGAATTTGAATGTGATCAACACGAGTACAATCGTCCGTTGCCGCGCCTGTCGAACCTACATCAATCCTTTTGTGCAGCTTCCCGATCAGCGTCATTGGAAGTGCAATCTTTGCTTTCGCGTCAACGACCGTTCGTTCATTTCTGCGCTTCCGACATGTCTGCCACGTACACACCTCGTGTTCTCTTTAGTGCCGGACGAATTCATGTGGGATCCTGTGACGAAGAGCTTTGGCGATCCAGTCAGAAGGCCGGAGATCAAGTTCGCCACTGTCGAATTCATCGCGCCCGGCGAGTACATGGTCAGTTTTGACAATTTCTTCTCATTAGTGGTCGTTCTGCGCGAAAAAGCGCTAAAAGAAACACATGCACGCACTCGCTCAGCAGTTGGTTGCATTTAATTTGTTTTTCGAGTCACAGTTACTGTTGGAAACTCGGCGACCAGTCGGGAGGGGGATCTTTTGCTTCAGCATTACAGCATACAAATCGATAGTACTGTGTTTTGTGTTGCCTGATCAGGTTGAAAAACCTCAATACGTATGTTTTGTATTGGATACCATAGTTAACCGCCCCGCCTGATCGCCGAGTTTCCGTCTGTATGTAGCACGAAGAAGTCTGTATTTCCGCCGTCATACTACCGTTGCTTGGCCGTTGTCCTGACGTGGTTGTGTTGGTGTGCTTGGTTGGCATGGGGGGCTGTGCTTGGAGGAAGGCGGGTTTATCCTCTCTGACAGCGATGAGCTGTTGCGCGAGGAAGCGGCGATCGAGTGTCTTTACCACTACGACCCTTTGCAGCCGGTGCGGAAGAACCTGAAAGGGCACAACGAGGTCAGTACTGCACTCTGTGTCATCACCCTGTTCGTCCGCCCTCTGTGCACTCCTTCTTGGACATTCTTCTGCTCAGTTGCTCGTTCTAACAACTGACATCGCCGCACATACACGCATTCACACACTTAATATACATACCATTCGTTTGTTATCGTTTTCTAGTCTGTTCAAATCAGTGCTACAAACTTACTGTTCCAACCTATCTGTTGTTTTCTTTGTGCGATGCAGTTGGTGTTAATGCGATTAAGTGTTTCGCTTTCAGCTTCGACCACCTCAAGCGGCTGTGTACGTGTTTGTTCTGGACGTCAGTGCAAGCGCCGTCGAGTCGGGTAGGTCACTTGCATTTCTTGTCGATTCATTGGCGACTGTCCAGGGGCAACCTATTGTGATATAGACAGAATTTTTCAAACGGTTAATCGGAAATCGATCGAACACCCCTCAATTGAATGTCGCACGCTGTCAAAATTCAGAATTTATTGAATTGAGTATCATTACTTCGAATGATTTTAATTCATTTCAAGTAAACGTCCCATAACGATATTTACTGTATTTATTTTAATAAAAGGACACCCCCTAAATCGAATTGCGTCACCAAGCAAGCTATATCATGCGTTATTTGTGTGGCTTTTACATTAAAAAGTGTTTTGCTCGGTTTTCTTTCACTTTTTTTCTTCGAAATATTGCAAATTTATCGAATCAAGAGCAAACTCCAACGTGTTACGGTACTTCCTACAGTACGCTCTTTACCGTCAAAGAAATGATGAGTATAGTCGGTGCTTTGAACGTTGCATCTTTCAGGCTATTTGCATGCTTTCTGCGAGCAATTTCTGATCAACCTGGACCAGATGCCTGGAGACAACCGCACACTGATGGCGTTCATTGCGGTCGACAATGGCGTCCATTTCTTCGAATTCTCGCACGACGACGTTCCCCCCAAGCAGATCATTGTCACCGACGTCGACGGTCAGTTTGCGTTGTTTTAATTTCACAATTTACCCGTTTTGCAAATCTTCTAATCAAATTTATCAAATGACTTGCAATAATAACGATTTTCTTGCAGATATATTCATTCCAACGAATACCGGTCTCTTGACAAACGTTGCTCAATGGAAAGAGGTGGGTTGTTGTTGCTCAATTTATCTTACCTACAATTTGCGTTTTTTCAGGAGATTCGCAGTTTCGTACAAAGTCTGCCGACCGTGTTCGAATCGACGCAAAGTCAGTCGAGTGCGCTCGGAGCCGCAGTCACCGTCGCTCATGAATTGATCGTCAGTTCTCTCTGTCCTTCTGTACTATGGAAATGTCGGTGTCCAGTCGGGGGGTCGGTGTCCCCGCAAACCATTTCAAATTTTCGCTAATCGCTACGGAACAAACGAGCGCAAATACGAGTTCATCAGTTGGCGTCCTGCCAGAATTATGTGTACTACGCAATATTTTTTATCCTCCCGCTAAAAACCGTAATTTCCGCGTTAGTCGTGATAAGACAGATAAGACATGCGGTATTTTGCTAGCCCGCCTGGTTTTCCACGCGCCGATAGTACGCTCGTCATGTTCATTTTCTCTTCAGGCTGATTTGGGTGGTCGGATTACCGTAGTGACGACCACTCTTCCTGATATTGGTCCTGGAGCGTTGAAGAGCAGAGAAGACCCGAACCAGCGCGCTGCAAATGTGAGCAATTTTCTCGTTCTCTCACTGCTCTCATGAGATTTCATTTCCAATATTTTATTCCAATCTATTTCGGTATTTCAGGAAGTTGAGAATCTTGCATTAGCCACAGATTTCTACAAGAGACTGTCATTGGAATGCACTGGACACCAGGTGGCCATCGACCTGTTCATGCTCAATTCCAAGTACGCCGACCTGGCCACTCTTTGTAAGTTTGCCAATTTTTCAAGTGTGATTTATTTATCTATTCATTTATCCGCCAATATCCACTAGTACAGTAAGCAAATGGGGCAGCACAGTATCAATAACGCAAATCGTGAATATTAATGTTGGAAGATCGGATGGAGAGGCGCTTGAAATTGGTGACTAATAAACCACCCTGATAAAGATAAGTTATAAACAAAAAGTCGAAAAATAAGACCCAAAAACAGTTTATCTAGACTCTTTATGGAGTTGCTACTGGTAGATTAGGAATTGGAACGGCTCTTGCGCACTTTTTACTAATTAGTAGTTAGGTCAGGAATTGTGTGAGGTTCACGAGTTTTTGATCTTTGACAGAGTAGTTCAGGTGTCTTTTAAACATACGAAGATTGCCAGTGATGGTTGGTGCTAGGGCTGTAAAAAGAGTGGACGGGGAAACTGCCATTATCTGTCATGTTTTGAAGGGAAAATGTGACAGAATCGCAGGATCTGGAAATGTTGTTTCTGAATCCCTCCATTCTGTCAAATTGCTCCTTCAAAACATGACAAATAATGGCAGGCAATTAGTTTCCCCGTCCACTCTTTTTACAGCCCTAGTTGGTGCATTTATGCAATGCTATTTTCAGCTGAAATGTCCAAGTACGGCGGCGGCAATGTGCACCACTTTCCCAACTACCACATTATGCGCGAGCCAACACAAGTGAAACGATTTGAGAAGACGTTGTGTCGCTATCTGACGCGCAAGATCGGTTTCGAAGCCGTTCTCAGGATTCGCTGCACAAAAGGTGACAAATTGCTTTCCTGTCCGTACGTCGTCCCCAACCAGCTGTTCCCTTCCCTTCATCACGCACGATTGATTTCGCGCGGCGATTCTTCTCAAGATAAAGTGGCAAATTGTTCTGCGGTTGCGTGCGATTATGTCTGAAATAGTCAACGTTTTTACGAGAAACATTTATCGTTCACGAGCCAAACTGGGTGAGCGTGCATTAAGCGGGATTTATGTTGTGGTTGCGCAGTGAAGCATTGAAATATCACCAGTATGTTTAGTACTTGTCCGTAGGCAAGGACCATTTTGTAACTCCTATTGGTTTCATAAATTGGCGTTTGAAATATCGACGCATTGGTGCAGTGCGCGACTGTTGTTTATGACCATTTGGGCGATTCAGGTTTGGCCTTGCACACGTTTCACGGCAACTTCTTTGTGCGGTCGACTGACCTGTTGGCCGTGCCCAACATCAACCCCGACACGGCCATGGGCGTTCAAGTGCAATTGGAGGAGAATCTGACCGGCTATCAGCACGTCTGCTTCCAAGCCGCCTTACTCTACACGTCTAGCAAAGGTGATTTATTGCACATTGAAGTTCCTCATGGCGTCTGATTCGCTTTTCAGGGACATAACTGTGACTCTATCGTTGACCAGTCCGTTAAGGACTGGGGCCTATTTCATAAAAGAATTGCAACTTGCAGAATTGCAAACGCAAAACGCGCGCATTGGCCGTTGCTATGCGTTTCCATGGCAATGGCCAATGCGCGCGTTATACAATTTGCAAGTTGCAGTTCATAGGCAGACTTCAAACGCCCCCGTTTTGCGACCAATTACCAAGAATAATTATTGCGTGATCAAGAATATATAATTCATTCTTGGTAATTGCTTGGTAAAACGGGCCGTTGGAAGTATGCCCAGCCCTTTATACAAGGTATCTCACAACTCCGTAGCACCCCCTAGCGGTGGTTCTGAGCAACCTAGAAAACTGCGGTTATTTTTATTCGAAAGAGAATAAAAAACTGGACTAGTGGCTAAAATTTCAGCCTACTTGATGCAGAAATGACTGAGAACGACGCAATCACCAGAAGCTTTCGTGTCAAGAAATGCGCTTTCCTGGTGCATTTTATTTGATTGCGTCGTTCTGAGCCATTTCTGCACCAAATAGGCTGAAATTTTAGCCATTAGTCCAGTTTTTTATTTTCTTTCGAATGAAAAAACCGCACTTTTCTTGCTTGCTCAGTACAACCACCGCTAGGGGGTGCTACGGAGTTGTGAAACACTCTGTACTCATAATTCTTTTGACGGTAAAAAGCGTACTGTAGAAAGCACCGTAACCCCCAGAATTTTAGATGTACAATAGTGACTGAATGTCGTTATGGGACGTTTACTAGAAATGGATTTAAATCATACGAATTAATGACACTCAATACAATATATTCTTGATTTTGACAGCGTGCGACATTCAATTGAAGGGTGTTCGTTCGCTTTCCGGTTCTGACTATATTTGCTTGGTTTTCAGGCGATCGCCGCATTCGCGTACACACCATGTGTTTGCCGGTGACCAACGATTTGTCCACCATTCACAACAAGATCGACATCAAGTGCACCATGTCGCTGTTGGCGAAAATGGGTGTGTTTTCGCTTTGATTGCTGCTGTTGTGGCTGTCTACTTTACACTCTGAACTGAATGATGGTCGGTTGCAGCGGTGGAGCGTTCGATCGCTGCGGGTGGCAGTCTGAATGACGCGCGAGAGGCGATGGTGAACGCGGCGGTGGACGCGATCGGTTCGTTCAGTCGTTCAGTGCCCGGCTCACGTGGCGCACCTTCGCTGCTCGTTCCGACCGGCGGTCTTCGACTGTTCGCACTCTACGTGCTCGGTTTGCTCAAGCATGTACGTTATATACCGGAATTTTTCGTAAAATAGGGGGCCCCCTCTTATTCGGAAAATAGGATTTTGGTGGCTGAAAAACGGGAACCAAATAAGAGGGGGCCCCTCTTA
>JAQGCX010000363.1:0-17910 GCA_034700205.1 Plectus parietinus
TGTTTGCGACCAATTTCGTTGTGTGACCATTATCAGAAATGATTATTTCCTGCTCCCTATCATAATAATAAATAATACTCAGTGATATTTTGCAGCGAAAATTGCTTTGTCCCATCTTTCTGTTTGAACAACATTCAATTTCGGTTAACTCTCGTAGAAATTACGAGTATAAACTGATAGGAAAATGCTCGCTCAATTATTATGCAAGGACAAAAAAGATAAATTGATGGGTACAAGGCAAATGAGTTTACCTGTGAGCACGGTGACTGAAGTTGTCTTATCCTCTCCAGCCTTCTTCAAAGCTTTAATGATTCCCTCGTACATCTGAAGAAGAAAAACGAAATAAAGCGCTTGGAGAGAAAATGGCCGTCATACCTCCCACGTGATAGCGTTGAGTTTGGTGGGTCTGTTGATCTCGATTCTGAACACTTTCCCTTCAGTGTGTACTTTCAAACCGTTTACTTGACCAGCGACCGATTCATCGGACGAAGTTGTGGATGGGCCCTCGGCAGCCAGCAAGGTGTCAACCAGCTTGGCGTAGCGACTCATAGCATCCTCCTAAACATTGTACAACGTTCGCAGTGGCGAATAGGTCGATGAAACCTGCGATATGCCTTTGATCTCCGCCCACGCATCGTATTTGGCTTTGCCGACGAAATCCAACGCGCCTGGTCGCTTGCCAGACACATCGCCTTTTGAAGCCTTCAAAATCAGCTACTTCATTCCGTGATTTCAAGAAAAAACGAACCTGTTTGAACAAAGCGTAAAGCTGAAGCTTCACGCTGCTATCCGGTTCTTCGCGCAGTTTCTTTAGGTTGGTTTGAGCGGCAGAGAAATCGTTGGATGCCGACGACAGGGCACTAAAACAGTCGAAATACGTCGATTCTTTTCTTTTGCACATAAAATTTCACAGCTGAGATTATTGTTGCATTCATTTCGCAGCACGACTTATAGGTAGGGTTGCAGAAATCAAAACGTCAAAAAGAGTACATATTGCGGTTTTTAACTGTAATTCCGTAGCTGTAATCCATTTAGCTGTAATCCAGTGCCTAATCCATTTTTGACCTCTTCAAAGACTAAGTCTGGCAACTCTACTTCTAGGGTACTATGGGAATTTTCCAAGCTCTTCCAAAAAAAAGAAACGAAGAAACAATTGAATTGTGCAAATAATGCATACTGAAAACTGAAACGTATCACATACCACGCTGAAATTTTGCCGAAAACACCTCGACTTCCGCTTGCAGCGAGCAATTGAGCAGAACGTCGGAACATGTTTGATCCTTCTTTGGCAAATGACGGATGTCAGCACGAACTTGGGTTTTGGCGATGTTATTCACAAGTCTTCCGGGTTTGCAAGGCGCACTTTGGACCGATCCCAACGTGCTTCAAACAGAGACCTACTGAACTGAGCACTCATAAACAAAGGCGGCAGGGCCACCGACGTCGATGTGGTCGTTCTTTGCCGTACTTTGGCGGACGAACTCTGATCGTTCTTTGGTGTTGCGAGCGTTGTCTTACTGTGTTTAATGCGATTGCGGAATTTCAAACGGAACTTCAATAGTGTTACTGAACCATCCTGTGTATTACCGTCGCCCAACATAGTAAAAATATGGAAGAACTAGGATAAAATGAGATCAAACTAGCTGTATATAGGTTCCCTCGATAGTTGCGATATGACAGTTGCGAACAAAGACAACAGCACGGAGAGAAGGAATGTATGTCAGATCTGATCATTGTCGCTGATGACCGTTCGGATAGTAGGGTATGAGCCAATTGTCACCAACAGGCTGCCTTTCCGCAAAAGCCTTCTTCAACACGTCGGAATCGCCAGCGTCCAATCCGTGAACGAACAGAGGCAAACTCTCTCCAGCCATAGCGGCGAACTGCGACTGAGGCATGGTCGTCGTTTTCGAATCGAATTCCAGTGTGGTCTTCGTACTGGCTTGGGGTGCCCGTGTTGCTGACCATTGCGCTCGATCGCTTTCCGATCCTCTGAAGTCCGCCGTCGACAGAGCTTTTTTTTGGTCTGAGATCTCGAAGTGGTTGTTGACAGTGGGACTAGATGATGGAGTATTCTCTGAGTTCGTGTCAATTGGAGATCGCGTGGTATGAGCGGCGATGAGCGCGAGAAACTCCTTCTCATCTTCAGATATTGCACTAGTCAAAGACCTGAAATCATTTTCAGTGGTCTTTTGACCAAGAATTGAGCTAATATACCATTCTTCTTCATCGACTGCAACATTGTGCGGTATAGTTGGCGTTCTAATAGTCACCGTCCGTGTGTTCAAAATTGTTGGCGCCGGCAGTTCTTGTGTGGTCTTTGTCTTGCTTGGTAGCCCCTGGAGCAGCACAGGTCTATGTGCCCTTATCGGGAAATAGTAGTTTTCTGCATATTTTACAGCGCTGCCTTTTACTTTCGGCACAGCTTGACTTCTTTGACTGGAGCTTTCGACTTCCTTGACTCTTTCAAATTTCGAATCATTTTCGGATCTAATAAAAAGGGTTAAGATATAAAGTGTGCATTTAACAGATCAATCACGCACAACTTCCATTTACTTTCTGCAGTTAAATGATTCGACGGTTCTGACACTTTCCGTTCGAGTAATACGCTATTTGGCTGTTTGGTCGACGTGCGATGTTTCATGATGCGATGGAAATGTTCGCGAAGAATTCGATACCTTTCTGCAGTTGGCGGTCCAGCCAAGCTGGTTTCGGGGACTGGGGCGATTTTTGCTCCCTCGTCAATCTTGGCCGTTTCCGTTTCCACTGGCTCACTGATAGTTGGCCTGGTTCTCGTCGTAGCAGTGACCCGTGAACTTGGCCAAGCAGCACGGCTCGTTTCTTTCGGTCTCTTTTGCTCTATCTCTGCAGCCTGGAGTCTAGCGAATGCCAGGTCATTATGGTAATTCTGAAAAATAGTTCAGCTCATGGCAAGGCGATAACATCTTCGCGACGATAATTCGGTTACTTCCAAGGCTTCGAGCCGTTTCGCATCGTTTAATTGCTCAGTGTCGCCGCCGCCATTGTCATTCGAGTGCCACGGATCCCAGTTGTCGTCGCATTTGGCTAAATTACAATTTCTTAGTGAGCGATCAATAAACAAGTTAATGGTAAAAAGCGTGTACCAAAATGAGCGCACAAGATGACGACCACAACCAGCCTGAGCATGGCGACCTCAATTGCGTAACTGCGCGTTCTGCCATGCGCGGCGACTGAGTGACACCGATGCAGTCCGAGACCCACTGACCCTGTCGAAGAAAGCCCCATCCTCGTTGACTACCTTGCAAATGTATTTGATTTGTTTACCATTTCCATTCAGTAATCATATTTATCGCAAGCTGGTAGTTAATCGTCTAGTTCATCCAATTGTAAGTACAGAAGCAAATTATATAAAAAACATGACAGTGAAAGATTGGTTTGATACAACATATACAGGTTTTTTGACACACTTAGAGGATGAGATGGCAATTTTTGATGATGTTCGATTAGAGACTGTGCGCGTTGGGTGACACGGTGTTTGACAGCAGCTGGCGAGTGAGCCAGTCGAGTCCTTCCCACAGTCCGTCGCCACTCAGAGCGTCGCATGGCTGTACGTGCCAACTGCGACCGTAGCATAGCTTCGACAGAGTCAATGCTTGCACCATTTCTTCAGTGGTCATTTTCTCTGCCTTGTCCTACACAAAATTACTTTTTATACAATATTGCATGTTCAAACTCATCATTTCTTGGATTGTAAAGAGAGTACTGTAGAAAACATTGTAACCCCAGAATTGTCGTTTTGGGACATTTTGGGACGTTTTGGAATTGTCTAAATGTCGTTTTGGGACATTTACTAGAAATGTATTTAAATTATACGAAGTAATGATACTCAATTCAATAAATTCTGGATTTTGACAGCGCGCGACATTCAATTGAGGGGTTTTCGACCGCTTTCTGGTTAACCGTTCCAAAAATTCTGACTATAGTAGTAACAGCTTAAAAACTGACCTGCTTATTGGCCAGAATGAGCAGAGACGCCTCGCGAAGATCATTTTCAGAGAGAATTTTCACCAGCTCACTCTGCACTTCGGGAAAACGCTCTCTATCGCTGCTATCAATTACGAATATGAGCGCTGAAAAATGAAAAAGCAATTAAACTAATTTGAAAATTAACCAAACCTTGAGTATTCAAGTAGTAGTGTTTCCACAGCGGCCGCAATTTGGGCAAACCGCCCACGTCCCACAATGTCAGTTTGAGATTTTTGTATTCGAGCGTCTCGACATTGAAGCCGATGGTGGAAACAGTAGGCATGATCTGAATCTACTCATTCATTCGTTCGATTCGACGACAAAGCGCCACCTCGTTGTTCCTGAGCTTGAACACTGCAGTCGTCTTTCCTGCCCCGTCCAGCCCCAGCAGCACTACTCTCATCTCGACATTCGGCCCAATGTGCACTCTATTGTCTTTCGTGAACGCCAGCGGAATGCGTGAGTCGAGAAGCAGCTGGTCTGAAACATTCATCACTCACACTTTCATGTACTATCGAGAACACGGCGCCCAGACCGGGGCTCTTTCTACAGTATTGCGCCATATAAATCGATAGTACTATGTTTTTTGTTGCCCGATCAGTCCCGAAAAAAATCAATATGTATGTTTTGTGTTAGTTACAGTACTTTTCCACCCGGTCTGGTCGCCGTGTTCTCGATAGTACAGTCGAAAACTTGGCGACCAGACCGGGCAAGAAACTACGGTACCTAACGCAAAAGATATGTGCGGGCCTGATCGGGCAACACGAAACATAGCGTATTGATTTATATGCTGCAATGCTTAGTAAACCACACCCCGGTCTGGACGCCGAGTTTTTTACAGTACCGGGTTTTTCTGAATAAAAGACCGGGGTCTTTTATTCGGAAAATAGATTTTTTGGAATCCCAAATTGAGAACCAAATAAGGGACCGGTTCCTTATTCGGAAAATGAAAATTCCTTAAAAGCACCATTATTATTTTGCTATTTCATGCTGCCAGGAGTGGTTCTGAAGTAGCATATCCTATTTATCCTTGTATTTCGAAGAATTACCGGCTTTTTCGGTATTTATTGTCCCACGTGGCCGAGAATATTCGATTTTTGTCGACAATTTTCGCAATTTTGCCAAATCCATTTCGTTCATTTCACTGTCAATCCTAGCACCAAATAAGGGAGCGAGTCTCTAATTTGGAAAATAAATCCAAATAAGAGACCCCCCGGTCCCTTATTTGGGGGGTCCCTTATTCGGAAAAACCGGGTACAGGTGAATTCTCACTAGGTAAATCGGTGAATTCAATGCGTTGCTTTCGAACCATCTCGAGCATTCGCATAATTTCAGATTGTTGCGCGACCACGCGTGCATCGTCCAACTTGGCACTTTTGTCCAGCTGCGTACAAACGGCCGAAACCTAAACAGTACATCAAATCGATTCAAAATTCAATACATATCTAATCAGCAAATAATGACCGAAAAATATTTGTCTCATCGATACCTGACTCGTAACAGTGGCCAGATCTTCTTGCTGTTGACGAAGAAGTGCGAGCCGCTCGCGGGCATGTCCTTCAACGATAGACAGTGCCGTTGCTTCTTGCACTGCCAAATGGTCGCGAAGTTCCGCGAAATGCATCGCCACAAGTCGTTTGGCCGTGACCGCCGATCCATCGGTGGCGTCGATGAGCCCCGTCACAGCGCTAAAACGCTTCAATTAGCAGGTGTCGCGCTTGAAATTAGCTAGCGCCCTACCGACCCACACGGCCGCCCCAATCCAGCAAGTCTACGGTGAAACGACGGAAATCGGCGAGACCGTCGATCATCTGTTGGCGTAATTGCGCAGCTTCTGTTTCCAGCAAGGAATGCCGATGATTTTGATGTCGACCGTAATCGCGACACAACAGACACATGAGCCGATCACTGTTGCCACAGTCAATTTCCTACAAAACAGCGAATCGGCATGATTGGGTCACATTCGTATCATAGGACAGCAATGACGACTTAATCCAAAAACTGAACGGACGAGTATAGTCGGAAACTCGGCGACCAGACCGGGCAAAAAATCTACGGTACCTAACGCAAAAGATATGTGCGGACCCGATGCTTAGTAAACCACGCCCCGGTCGAGTTTTTTATATTAACTCACTTGACAGACAAATTCGAGCGCGTATGCGGAATGAAACTGGCACTTCGGCCGAGGATGCGGCTTCTCCGACAGCGGAACTCGTCGATGCTTGACCAGCACCTTGGCCTTGTGCGTATCATCAGAGCACTGCGAGCACAGCTGACTTTCGCAAACCGTACAGTACACGACCGCAATGTGCGTCTCGTCCTCGTCGCACGGAATGCCCAACAATCGCTCACGACAGTACACATCCATCACCGCATCTACTTCGCCAGAAGCCGCTTGCCCATTCTGCAAAAATCCGGGTTGGCTAGAAGCACTTCACTTGATTTCAACCTGCGAATCACCGCCCCCCTGGTCGGCGTTGACATTCTCGATCAGCTCGACCAATGCGAAATTCTTATTGAGACCGCAGCCGCCTTGCTCAGGCATGAGAATAGTTGGTGTGCGGTCGAATGGACACAAGATGGTCAGGTGCATCGACGACATAGAGTCCATGGATAAGGGCGAGTAGGCCTGCTGATTGATCAGCGCCGAGACGCATCCATGACATATTGTGTGTCCACAGCCGTGCAGCAATCGAGGCACTTTTACTCCACTCAGCGTGTACTTTTCATGACACACGCGACATTCAACGGCCTGAAAGTAAAATCCTTCAGCAAACAATGCCGCAATACATCGACGATCAGTAGGTCACCGAAGAATTGCCTGCATTCGAAGTAGAAGGGGCGGGCGATGCGGCTGCAGCCATTTCCAGGCTAAAACCATGCAACAATACACTTCGATTATCAGTGACATGAAATAAAGATAACTTTCAAAGTCCGTGTGCAAGGTTATGAACAGTTTCAGCGCATCAATACAATGAAAATTTACTGAACACTCGACATAATTGTAGCATTTAAACAGTGAAACGCTGTCACAAGTTAGTCCATAAATTGCCTTCGATAATCAGCTTCCCATTTCTTCGATTTGGCTTCTATCCTGGCGGTTTGTCTTTTGGCGACGGTGGTAGATTTGAGTCGCACTTGTTGTTGCGCACGATCGAGAATGACGGCATCAGTGTCTCTCGGTCCGAAATGAGTGACTTTGGGTTTGGGTCGATCGATGCCCAGTCCCTTGCGGTCTCGCTTGAGCACAGTTTTTACCGGGTAGCGCTGGCCGCTGCCATCCTTTCCCAGCCCAGAATACTCGTCCCAGCCGTGTTGTTGCATCATTCGATAGCCACGGTTTGACTCTGGAATACCGTAACCAGGGTCCTGTCGTGGTGTCTTCGTCGATAGCAGATGTACGGTACTGGTGCAATGAGAACACTCAGTGTATGGAATTTTGCAGTCCGGACAAAACACTGGTGCAGGGAGTTTTTTATTTGTAGTTGAAGTTTTCTTTGGGAGATCGCTGAAAAACAATGGTAAAAGCCATGAAATTATAGTCAAAATGTGACCATCGGTAAAGAAGAAAACGGGGGTTTAGTCTCGAAACGAAAATCAGCACAAATGAAATGATTTTGTCTCAGGCTCTCATCATTGACGCAAATTTGAGCTCGTTGAGTATCGCTGAGATGTAAAACATAAACTCACTGAATCCCATAACGATGGTGCGGGTTTATGAATTAATTTTCCTGATAAGTTACGGTATCACCTTCCCGTTTCTCTTTACCCAGTACTAAACAACGCACAAATATTGTATAAAATGTACAAAATGTTGATTACAAATAAACACTTGACATACCTATTTGTGACCAGACAATCGGCGAGTGCAAAGTGGCGCTGTTCCATTGCCAAATTCCAGGCTGTGCGACCTCTTCTATCCAAGCAAGCAATATTTGCGTTCTGCGACTTGAGGAAAAGCACAGCGCGCTGATGGCCCGAATAAGCGGCGCACATTAAAGCTGTCCAACCGAACCGGTCAACTACGTCAATATTCATCCCTGAAAATTTAATACAAATAACGCAAAAGGTTTTTATGACAACATTACCATTTTCCAAATGCTTTCGAAGCGTTACGATATCTCCGTCAGCAGCAGCCTTGAGAAAAGAATTGACATCCCGTTCGGTTAATTGATGCAAAGCAATGGTTTCCACTTTTTCTGGTTGTTTCTTTGGGAGTATTCTTTGCCTGGTCGGTCGAGCAGAAGGAACTTTTTTCGTCGCAGTCGTGTCGTCAGTAGAGTGGCTTTGTGAGCAGCTCGACGATGTCAGACACGATTCTTGAACGACCGATTCGTAAAATTCTCTTGCCTCTGACCCAGAGAGCAGTTTCAGCGTCGCAGATGAGGTTACAGTGGCTTCGAAATCATCATCTTGCTTGTCAGTTGGTCCAGGTCTGACGAAATTGACTCGTGCGAATGGTAAAATATCCGCCCGCTCGGCAGTATCCATTCACACGCACTATCTGACTTTCTTCCTTCGGGTTCAACTCTTGCCGCAGTGAGATAGATCTTCAGCTACTTCAGCGAAGCGAGGAAGATCGAAGAAAGTGGTTCGCCCCAACCAAACGAAAAATCTTCGCATCATTTGATCTGTCTTAATATCATAATGCAAACAATCATTTCGAGACCCAAGTCAATCGAATACTCAACCAATTTACCACGCACTGAACCCAGGGCCGCGTTATAGGAGATGACAATGATGACAGGCCCCCGGTGAACGCTAGTACTTAAGGGCCCCCTTCCTGCAGGGGTCCACCTCGACTACGGGGCTTCCTGGAAAAATGCCTCAGTACATATGTCATCAAGTCCTTAACACCCATGACGCGGCCCTGACAACCACAAAAATCCCTTTGTTCAATAGCAAAATTGGCGGAGTTGGCTATCTTTCAAGAGGATATCGGCGAGCTCACAAGTCGTGTCCGACCGATCGACGTCGATTTGGATGCGGAAAAACATGCGGTCGGCGCGCTTTAAGGGAGCAGGTCCGATATTTGCTCGGGCAGCGGTCACCCCTTTGAGAAAGACCTGTCCCGTCCGATTCCTGACAGCCTGCGAAAATGATCTGGGCTGGGCAGCTCGTCTTGTTGCTGACGTCAATCGCTATCAACCGTATCGATGCCCATATCGTCCTCACCTTCCCCCCTGCTCGATATCCTCCGCTCGACTATCTCGACAGTGCCACAACAATTGGACCGTGTGGCGTTACAAAACCCGACTACCGTTTGTCTCCATTGCTTCAATTGTTCCCTGTATTTAATGGACAATTTCAGTTCGCTACACAACTCTCGTTGCCGGAGACAAGTACAACATCACATGGCGAATGAATTATGTCACTGAGGTATGGGTGTGCACCAGTGTTGCAAATAGTACTACAATTATCTTTTTAGTAGAATAGGGTAGGCTTGATGATTATCTTATAATGTCATAGCATCGCAACGAGGGGGCTACCATGGCAACGAGTGGGTCACCTAGGTAGCACCCCCTGGTTGCGATGCTATGAAATCATAAGATAATCATGAGACCTACCCTATTCTACTAAAATTATCTGATTTTAGTACAGTCGAACCCGGATATGTGCACAAAATGTGTATCAATTGTTAGAGCACACGCCACCGCATAAAGAGGCTACACAGTTCTGCGTAGTAAGTTTTCATGTTGGCGTGTGCTCAAATAATTGATACGCATTTTGTGCACTTATCCGGGTTCCACTGTACTATTTGCAAAACTGTTCAGTACGCAATCTTTCGTTGTAGAATCTGTGCTGCATCCAATGGACTGCACTGATATAGTGATCGGTTCTGCGATCGGCGACCGAAGTCGTTTTGGCGATTTGTACACAAGAGATCGGTCAACTCCGATGGCCGATGAAATTTACTACGGTGATTACAGCCTAACAGCGGCTTATGGCTTCGAAATGGTTGACGGCAAAACTGTGCTCTTGTTCAGAAAGAACATAAGAGGTACGCTGAGTTGATATTCGCTGTATTTTTATACTCATCATTTTTACGAGAGTTAACCGGAATTTAATGTCGTTCAAACAGAAAGAATAATGTTCATGAAACAAAGCAATTTTCGCTGCTAAAATTTCATTGAGTAGCATTTATTATGATGATAAAGAGCAGGAAAAAACATTTCTGTTAATTGTGACACAACAAAATTGGTCGCAAACATTTTTACTGTAATCCGTCTTGAAAATCCGGTTAACTCTCGTAGAAATTACGAGTATATGCCGTTATTTAGCCGAAGACGTGGCGGATCACCCAATGGGACCGGGTTTTATTCACGTGATATTCGCCAAAGGGCAGCAAGTGCAGCACTTTTCCAAGGTTCCAAGTTTCGCCGACGTTGTTTACAAGCCAAAGAAGTTAATGTATCATGGTCACATCAATCGTGTCGCCCTGAGTTTGAAATTTTTCGATTGATACTTTCATTTGAGATACAATTGCTCAACATAACTCATGCTAAAAACACAAATACAAACTTTTTACAATGTCTAGTTGTATCATTTGTCGAGACAACGTTAAGAGTAAACTAGCCACCTGCTGGTGTAGTGATATGTGGTAGTGATGTTGTTGTCTTTGATCCACCTTCTATACTGACCACTAGAACAATCACAAGCACAACGATGAACAAAAAAAGAATGCCCGCAATAAGAGGAATTGAAATCTTCGGGTTAGTATAGATCCAGTCCCATGCACGTTTATACCATGCTGATTGCCGCTGTGTTGTCCTCAAAGGCAACGGTACAATTTCTTGGTGACCGCTGGTTGGAGTGACTGGTGGGGCTATCACTTGAACACTGGCTCCGGGTCGTCGAGTAGGAGGTCGAGGTGATTGGCTTGCCGGCTGTCCATTTGACGGATTCGGCATCGTTTGTCGTTCTTGCTGAGCATGACCATTGCGAAGATCACGTGCACCCACGTTTGGTCCCGTCGGAACGACAATATCTTTTACCTCTTCATAAAAGTTCTCCATAAGCTCCTCCCTTATGACACTGCCTCGAATCGATACGTGTTTACGAGTTTCATAGTCAGGTACCACCGCATGCCCACTATCTTTAATGAGTCCAAGCTGCAGCTGGTTCATCAGTCCTATTCGCAGCTCCTTGGACAGTCGCGTAAGGACGCGTCTGGTTTCATGACGGGGCAGCTCAGTGAAGTTCTTTGACAGCGCTGTGTCGTAGTAGCCTCCGTCATTATTCACATCATAACCGGCGACGTCATAATAGGTGTCCGACGCGGTGGTCGGAAGTCTTGGGCGAGCTGAAGCCGTCCCTGGATGGGTGACATCATCGTAATGTTCAAATGATGGTGGTGAGCCACCAGGTATATCATAGTGGTTGTGGTTTGCCATGGCAGACTTCACATTGCCTACGACAGACTGACACACCTCACTTCAGTAACGATGCTTGCTGGTGATAAAATTTATTGCGCACTAAAGAATGCGCCTACGATTCACTCGTCATTGTTGTAAGGTGAATCTCTTATCTCTAACTGCTTGACTGGCCTTTGCTTCGTTTGCTGAAGCCGCTAAGTGCGAGAAGTAAACCGTCTTATGACTTAGGCTTTTTGAACTAGCCATAAGCAGATACTTGACAGATTCGAAATGACACGCATGTGACTTTGTGGACACTGTCGGCACCTGTGCTTGTTAAGTAGACTGCTGCTTCAACGACAAGAGGCCACGAGTAAGCTATTGTGGTAAGCTACTGTTCGCAGCTGCAGAAATGGATCCATCTTCTGTACATGGCGAATCCATGAGCAAAAATGACAAACGCGAAGACACAGTCGATGATCAGCGTGTAGTCGAAGAATTGGACGAAGGCATGAAAAAATTTGTCTCAACTTTACCTCGAGCAGAAATTGAAAGTTACCGTCGATCACTGGCGAACGGTGAATTGCTACCGGACAATGTCGTCATACTAAGAGAACCTCGATCCGAAAAAGTATTCAAAGTGCGAGCATGTGTGTTTTCAAGTGTAGAAATATTGGACGAAAATCAATACGAAGAATTGTCCGTTGCGCAAAATGAATATGCTTCGCCAGACCAACGAATGACTGTGCCAATGCCGAATAAACCACCACCATCACCGCCACCGTCGCCACCATTGTTGCTACCACCAGCACCGTCACCACCCTCTTCATCAGATGAAAAACCCACTCTGAATCTGGGCAAAACTAAAAATGAATCTCAAGCACCCGATTTTCACCATCCCGTTCTTGAGCTGGACAACAACAACACTAAAGATTTCAGTTTTGGTACAGCAACCGAAAAGCCACTTCACCAGAGTACTTTACTTCCAGGGTCCAATTATAGAGGCGACATTCCGAGATTAGGAGAAAGAAGACAATCAAAACCCGTACTTCCAGTAGTTCCGTCATTGCAGAACACAAATTCATTTTGGATGAAGTGGAAATGGCGAATAATTATTGGCATTATTGTTCTCCTCTTGTTAGTCATTGCAGTTATTGTCATCATTGTTGTCATTAGCGCAAAGAAAGGCAACGACAGCATCATCATGAATACGTCTTCTAGTTCTACCACCTCTAGGACAGCTGCGACGCAACCTGATACTACATTGAGCACAACTGCAGTGATCACCGGAACACATACTTCCACAACCTCAAGAACAACTTCGAACCGTCCAACGGCAGCCACCAGCACGACTACAAGACCATTAATTACGCCAACCATTGGCCCTTGTGTCTCACTTGGCAACAACGGCAAAGTAGTTTGTCCTGTCGCCAGTTCTGTCACACTGAAACACTTGATTCTTCCTTCCGCGCCGTTCGCACGCGCCACAGTTGCTTACGATGTTTTGCGAAACGCTCTCATTCTCACTTGGCAAGATGCATATGCAAGTCAACTTTACATATCGACACTGGATACAAATTGTAACTGGTTGGAAATTGACCGCATGTTAAGCGTATCATCGCAGGTCGCTAACTTTTGTTTAACTGTGCAGGTTTGCACGATTCTCGGTATTGCTCTTAAATGCCGCGAGTCGACCTGTCATCAACAAGATATGACCCAATTCTGCTGTACATGCGGAATACCACCAAACGGTATTGGAGTGATCGGTTCAATACCATCAGGATTACCCCTAGATCCTGTCGAATACAGAGATCGACGGCTAGTCGGCCCCTCCTGGACCGACGTAACTTACGATTGGGTCTACTTCGTATCATCGACAATCGCACCATTCGACTTGTCAGATTACTCTCTTATGATAGTTGGCGATCTTATTCATCAGCAAATAGGCTTTCTATTTCCTAGCATACCTGTGTGCCCTGCTTCATCGTCATGCAAAATATTGAGCATGACTTCAGCTACATTTGAAATAGGAACCCGTATGTTCGGAGCCGTTATCCGCCACAATGCCGACACATATTTCTGCGAGTTTCTTGATCCGCCACAATTGGATTCTTCTGCCACGCTGCAATACCGGCGGTGCACAATTTTTTTGCCGTCATTCAACATCGACTCTGATAGAATCGCAGTTTCGGGGGCCATTGGTGATAAAGTGTGGTACATTGTAGAAACCAATACAGATGTTCACAAATTTGCAGTTTATTCATTTGTGGTCAATAGCAACATTATTGAACAATCAGTATCATCAATTGATTATTTGGGCAATAACTTGATCGATGGCAGCTTCACGACATTCATCGGACAGACATTCATCGGGAAGAGTCTGTACATAGTACTTCAGTCAACAATCATGCCACCTGTGCAACATATTGTGATAAAGTACATGATTGCATAAAAGAGCATGAAGAGGTAGCTAAAAATAAAGTGAGATGCAGGTTCTTTTCTCCAAAATTAGTCGCTAGTTAATATTAACCGTGCTCAGCTATCATGACGCAAACAGTTCATATTATACTGATTGAAGATATGGTCTACGGCAGAGGTGGGCACCGTTTATAGTCTGGGGGGGGTACAAAATTTTTTCTGGGGTGCTACGTACAACTCCTCAAAGTCAGATCCTCATAATATCTGGTGTAAATTTTACGCAAACAAAATACAGTCTACCTTTGGTCTACGGAGCGATTTGTTCTAGCGTACAATGAGCTATTGTTTCTTCGCTGATGCTGAGACGGTGGGGCGCACGCTCCACACCGTCGGGCACGAGGGGATGCACCCCCCCACCAATTTGTAGGGCCGGGTTAACCCAGGCACTTTTGGCACTTAAGTGCCGGGCCCCCCCACAATTATTTTCGTTTTTTCCATGTACAAATAGGATAAGCACACCTCAGGTGTGCGGAGCGCTTCGTGCGCACGTTGAAGAACGCGCTCCAGAAGGCCACTGACGACAAAGGCACCTTCGAGCAGAAGATATGCGCCTTTTTGCTGCTGCATCGGTCGACGCCTGTGTCACCGACCAACGTGTCCCCAGCGGAGCTGTTCCTGCGACGACAGCTACGCACCTCCCTGGATCATATGTTCCCGTCCCCCAAGGCAGCCATCGAAGAAGGCTGTCAACGCATGAAGAAGCGCTACGATCGACACGCGTCAGATTGTTCCTTCAAGAACGGCGGTCCGGTGCTGGTGCACAAGTGGACGACGCCTGGCAAGCGCGCATGGGTGCCTGCAGTGGTCGTCCGTCCGCACAGTTCGACGCAGTACATCGTGCGACTTCAAGGCAAAGAAGAAATGCGCCACGCCAACCAGATCCGCCCGCGCTCTTGGACGGATTCCACGGATGTCGTGGCTGGAGGGGAGGAGGCGGCAGGCACGAAGGACGACGTGCTCTTGGTTGCTTCGCGCCGCCGGAAGCGTCGTCCGCAGAACCGTCCCGCGCGCGCACGGTCCGAATGCTGCGCTTACCCGCCGCAGACGACCGCCGCTCCCATGGTCTACTACTACTACCGATTGCCGCAGTCCCCGGCCAGCGACGCGGCCGAGTCAGAGGAAGATTCGACGTCGTCGCAGTTGACGCCAAGCGTCGCTGACGAGCCGGGAACTCTGGACGAAATGAGCGACTCTTTCTACTCGACCGGCACAAGCACGGAGCGCACCGCGGACGACTCGGTCGTTATCGAGAACAGCTAGGAGGCCGACGCGACGCCGAACGTCTCGCCCACCAGCAGCAGCCCTTCGCTGACCCGCCCACGCTCACCGGTGCCGCTCACGCCCGATACGCCACCTCCGCGACGCTCTACGCGCCTTCGCCTACCGAAGTCGCATTTCTCGCCCGCGGACTGACGATGTTCACCATGCCAGGGTGCGATTCGTGGCACTCATCTGATCAGTGGGTGCTACGTCCTGCTACTCGCTGACTAGAGTGAAAACCATTTGTGATACAGTAGTTCCGGCTAGGATTGTATTAACACGTGATCGCAACCTATTCATTCATTCTGATTGTTCTGCCCGTCTGTAGAGTGGTTGTTTCCCGTAAGAGCCCGTCTGTTCTGTCCTTTCCCCCGGTCCGACTACAGGACGCTTTAAACCCCCCAACTTTTTGACCCAAAAACACCAGTGCATTCAGGTATCTTCTTCCACCACCACCCGTCACGCGTACTGGTCTGTACATCTGTCGCATTCTGACCGTAATTGGACTGCTGCTCTTGCTGACTGGCGCAGTTGGCATCGTCATCGGGTACACCTGGCCCCATGAACGCCTCGAAGAGTCCATGACTAAAGTCGCCGTCTACCAAGTAAGCACCTCACAAACAAACGCTTCTTATTCTTTACTATCGCTTCAATCAGGATGAGGACGGAAGTTACTACCTGCCACGCGAGAGTCTCAACCAGCTGCTGCAAGACCCCATGCGCCATTGGAAACTCAGCGGCAAGTTCTACCATAAGGGTTCTCGGGGTTCAAAGTTGGGGGTTGCAAATTTTTTTCCGAAATCTCAGGGAGTCTCAAATTTGCCTACAATATTTCGTGTCCGACAATTTTGCCTACAATATTTCGTATTCAAATTTCAGACTAAAATTTGATTTTTTGCACCAAAATACCGATTTTTTTCGGCCTTTGGCCGGATTTCGAGGGGGGTTGCAAAACTTGGCCCACTTTGGACTGGTTTGGGAGGAGGGGGTAACCCTCGCCCAGGAACACCTATAAGTTCTAGCGACATGACTCATCGTCTTCTGGGTGTAACCGATTATCTCTGCAGGTCTGGCAGTGTTCGCGACGGGCGGCGTGCTGCTGGCGCTGAGTCTGTTGATTCCAACGTGCGCACAATGTCTGGGCTCGAAACGTCTAGCCGGCTTCGCCAGTGAGCGCGACACGCCGAACGAACCGCCGATCCGCATCTTTCCGGCGTCGGGCAGTCGGAACAGCAGCGAGCCGAAGTTCGCCGTGTCAGCGGCCAAGACATCGCCGGGTAGCGGTGGGCCGGTGCCGGCCATGGAAGAAATTACGTCAGTGCAGCCGCAGCAGGAAGAGCGCACGAACACGACGAGCGCCGACGAGATGCTGCTCTACGAGGGCGAGACTCAATGATCTCACGTTGCAGTCGACTGACTACATTTCGATCTCATCAGCCAATCCAGCGCCACCAACCGCAGTTCTACTGGTCGATCCTAGGTCTCTTCCTCCCGCGTATCTCCCTCTATCCGTTGTTTCGGTCGCGCCGACCGGCTCACGAAGGCGTGGACTGGTTGTTGCCGTTGATGGGAGAATGTGCGCGTCGGGGCGCACCCTCGACAACGCCCAGCTCACCCTGTTCAAATTGTATCTAGCCATTGCCATCAGAATGATTTCAGAGAATAAAAAATGCTCTACTCTTGCCATTTATCGCGTCGCCGCTCTGCGGGGGCACGTCGCACATTGATTCAAGTCAAACGAACAATACACGCTTCGCAATTACACTCAACTAATTTCGGTGATTAGCATGCAAATTGCGATTCAAGTTGGTTGGTCATGCGGTGTAATAACTTGGGAACGAGTCTCAGAGAACGACGCAGGAAGCGACAAGGATAACTAACGACTATTTTTCAATAAGAGGGACTGAGAGTTTCACAAAGTACGGTGAAATAACAAATGAATTCCAACACATACCTCGCTTGAGCTCGGCGATTTGATCGAGTGGAATTTGGTAACCCATGTCACGCAGTTCAGCTAGAATATCGTCTTCGCTGTATCGACTGCTGCTCGAACCGCTGTGTTCTCCAACAGCAGTAGCTGCTGCAACATCTCGACGTAACATCTTGCCGCTTTTTACTTGTACTGAAATGCAAAAAAATGATCATTACCTTATTAAATTATTCATCACTGACACGCAAATATCCATTCCACACGTTACAAACAAATTAAACAGAAACTTTCACGATGACGCACGCATGAATTAAAGACTCCCCGATCAGAATACACCGCAAATCGTAATAGATAAATCAAACACCAAGGGCAACGCATCATTTATTGAATTTTGAAGTAGGGTAACATTTAGTCGTAATTTTCAATCATTATCCATGTCTTGAACAGTGCATAGCTAAACTATTACTGTAACTGAATAAAGAAGAGCAACAAACTGGCTCACAATTTGCGTCAAAAATGCAAAGAACTTCAAGAAAGAGTTCATTTCGTTTCGGTCTATCGCATTTGGATGGCTTGAAATAAAGAAAAAGAAAAGAATCGCAACGGTAAGCCTACATAGACCAATAGTAGGTGCAAAATTAGCAGACTATCGCGAAAAATGGATAAACTAGGCCGTCTTTTTGCTATTTTTGTCAATTTTGTAATTCCCGATCGATTTAAGTAAAAGTTAACCAAGAACTGAAGTTCTGTATTAGTCCCATCGCAGCCTCTTTGCCAGAATCATGCAATCGTGTCGAGACTCAAAAATACATTTTTGATGATATGAAAATCAATTAGCACTGCGAGTTCGAGTACTCCCATTGCAAATTGTGTACAATC